>WAAE01024592.1:43983-66205 GCA_013400495.1 Nicator chloris
GGGGGTGGGAGAGGGGGGGGAGGGGGGTGGGAGGGGCTGTGACGGGGCTGTGACGGGGCTGGGACGGGGCTGTGAGGGGCTGTGACGGGGCTGTGACAGAGCTGTCCCACAGGCCCTGCTCAGCCTGCTGCTGACGGGACGGGCCAGCCCGCGGGCGCTCGGCGGCCGCCGGGAGCCGGGCCCGGGCGCTCGGGGTGCGGACGGCGAGGCGCCGCGGCAGCGGGGCCCCGTGGGCTTCCTGCGCTGGGAGCGGGCTCCGCCGGAGCGGCAGGTGAGCGCAGGGCAGCCCCGGGGCCCGCGGGACCCCCGGCACAGCCCAGGTCCCGGCCAGCGTCCCCCCGCCCAGGTGAGCCCCGCGCTGCGGACGCCCCGGCTGCCCGTGTGGCTGTGCAGCATCTCGGGCAGGCACGGCGTGCTCTTCGGCACCGACAGCCGCCTGCTCTCCGACTGGAAATCCGAGAGAATCTTCCACCTGTACTTCTGCAGTGGGCAGCAGGAGCAGACACAAACTGCCCACCTGACCATAGGTACGGACCCGGAGACTGAGGGATGGGCGTCACAGGCAACTGTCGTTCCTGTCTTAAATACTCAGTACAAAGTTTAAACACGCCAGGAAGCAGGACTGTTTCATGATTAATTCAAAATTTGTAACAACCTTCTCTCCAACTGCCGTGGTTTTACCCCATGCAGCCCTCAAGCCCCGCTCACATCTCCCCACCAGCAGATCAGGGAGACAACTGGAAGGGCAGAGGCTAAAGAACTTGTGGGTTGAGATAAAGACAGGTTAATAAGAAAAGCAAAAGCCACGCACACAAGCCAAGGAAAACAAAGAATAATTCACTTCCTCCATAGGCAGGCAGGTGTTCAGCCACCTCCAGGGGAGCAGGGCCCCATCACACACAACAGGGACTCGGGAACACAAACACCACACTGAAAAGTGCCCCTCCCCTCCTCTTCCTTTCCCCCACTTTATACACTGAGCATGATGTCAAACGGTCTGGAATGTCCCTTTGACCACTCTGGGCCCCCTGTCCTGGCTGTGTCTTCCCCCAGCCTGCCATGCACTCCCAACTCCCTCACCAGCGTGGCAGCAGCAGCAACCAAAAGGGCCTTGGCTGTGCTGGCACTGCCCAGCAATGACAAAATCACCTCTGTAAAACCAACCCTGTGTTTAGCACAAGCCCAAAACACAGCTCCATACCAGACACCAGGAAGGCAATGAACTCTACCCCAGACAAAACCTGCCCACCAACGCAGCAAGGCTGGCGTGCAGCACAGGCCTCCTGCCTGGCTGGCTGAGCCTCTGTCCTCCTGCTCAGCACCAGGTGCCACTGTGGCCCTCGTGCTCCCCACCAAGTTTCATATCCCCCCAGGGGGGATAAACTGCTCCTGTAGCAACGCTTGGGTTGTGAACCACGTTTTGTGCTTGGGGTTCAAGGTTCTTGTTTCTCTGCTGCTGTGCATCACTTACCTTCCTCACTGGGTGCCTCCTTCCTTGCTCTCCTTGCACTGCAGCATTTAAAGCAAAGTCAGAACCTTGAAACTAAAGGGTAAACCTGCAGGGAAGCAGAGTGATCTGAGATCAAGTGGTACCAACCAGTCATGACTGGTGTGGCCACAGATACTATCTGAGCATCTGCTCAGAAAAGCAATATGCAAACACGCTGTGCAAGGAGGCAGAGCTGCACTGAGAGCACCGGAATTTCCCAGGGGGGCCACGGTGCAGCGGCAGTGCCCAGCCCGGGAGGCCCTGCTCGTGCTCCCCCAGCTCCCTGGGGCAGAATGGCAGCACATCTACACCAACACGGCTGCAGAAGCTTCTGCTTTTAACCTTCACTGAAGCCTTTTTGAGTGGGGTTGGGGTTTTAAGATTTTTTTTAGACACTTATTTTTCATCCCCTCCTCAGACACTCATTCACATCACTGGGAAGAGGCTCAAAGAGAAGGCCCCTGCAGCCCAGGGAAGAGGTGCCCAGCCCTGGAGATGGCAATCAGGACCAAGTGGGCAGGTGCCACTGTCAGCTGGAACGGGACAGGCCCCTTCTTCTGAGGAGTGAGCAGGATGGATCCCTGCTCCTGAAGGGTACTGGCATCTACCACACACTACCAACTCCACTGGTCACTGCAGTCTGGAGGACACAAAACTCTCTCCCCAGTCAAGCAGCCGTCGGTGCATTGAAGGGATACCCTGTCCATAAGGCATCACACCCACTGCAAAAGCGTGCACTGGAGGAACAGGACTTGCAACCCTGTCCCACTGCAGACCTTTTCCAGGCGGCAGGATGCAGGTTCTCCTGCTTCCCACCACAGCTGGCAGGAAAAGGAGAGAGTCAAGCCCTGGCACAGCTGCCCGTGGCAGTGGTGGAGTCTCCATCCCTGGAGGGATTTAAAAGCTGCGCACACGTGGGATTTGGGAACGTGGTGTAGTGGTGGCCTTGGCAGTGCTGGGGTAATGGTTGGCCTTGCTGGGTCTTAGAGGGCTTTTCCAATCCAAACTGTTCTGGGGTTCTGTGATTCAGTGATTTTACTGCCATTGCCAGATTCTGGCACCCTGCATTAGCCTGACAAGCATGGGCAGGGCACATTGCTTCTAGCCCACAGAAACCACTGTCCACTTCCTTTTCCACTGGCGTTACCCCAAAACGACCCGTAAGTCACACCCTCAGCGTGTTGCTAATGACAACTGAGAACAATAAACCTTCTGCAAGTGATCCAGAAACTTGGTTCAAATTTATTGAACTTTACAAAACATCAAAGGAAGCCGTGACACCCAGCCCGAGCTTGTGCTGGGCCAGGATGAGGAGATGCCGGTCACAGGTGAGCGGGGTCTGCACCTGCGGCTGCCCCTCTCCAGTTTCTGCTCGGTTCAGGGCACCCCGGCCCGCGGCTGCGGCTCAGCCCGAGCGCTGAGAGAGGGAGCCCCGGGAGAGGGGCCGGGCTGCGGTGGATGCACGGCCCCGCCGAGGGCGGGCATCCCGCTGGCACAGCACGGCCCCGGCGACACGGCACGGCCCGGCCCGGCAGGGGGGCTCGGTCCTGGTAACGGAGCTCGGTCCCGGTACAAGGGCTCGGTCCCGGTTCGCGGTCGCTCCCCCGGCCCCGCTCGCTCCCCTCAGAGCGGGGGCCCCGCGCGGGGCACGCCGGGAGCGGGGCGGGGGCCGCGCGCAGCCGCCGCTGGCCCAGCACCGCCCCGGCCTCTGCACCCTCCTCCTCCTCCTCCTCCTCCTCCTCCTCCTCCTCCTCCTCCTGTCCCCGCTCCCCGGCGCGGCCCGATGGTGGCGGCGGTGGCGAGGCGCGATGAGCCGCCCGTCCTCCGCCGGCCCCGGCCCTAGCAAGCCTTGCGGAAAGCAGCAGCAGCACGCCCCGTCCCCCGCCGCCGTCCTGCCGGGGACCGGCGGGGCTTCTCCGCCGCCTCCCCCTCCTCCTCCTCTTCCTCCCCCCCAGCAGCAGCAGCAGCAGCAGCAGCAGGAGCTGACCTCGCTCTTCGAGTGCCCGATCTGCTTCGACTATGTCCTGCCGCCCATCCTCCAGTGCCAGGCCGGGCACCTGGTGTGCAAGCAATGCCGGCAGCAGCTGAGCCTCTGCCCCACCTGCCGGGGCTCCCTCACCCCCAACATCAGGAACCTGGCCATGGAGAAGGTGGCCTCGGCTGTCCTCTTCCCGTGCAAGGTAAGGATGAGGGGCTGGGCAGGGGGACGGGCGGGCCGCCCGGGCCACCCCCACATCCCTGTCCCCCTGCAGAAAACCTCCACCCATCACCCCCACATCCCTGTCCCCTGCAGAAAACCCCCACCCATCACCCCCACATCCCTGTCCCCCTGCAGAAAACCTCCACCCATCACCCCACATCCCTGTCCCCCTGCAGAAAACCCCCACCCATCACCCCACATCCCTGTCCCCCTGCAGAAAACCCCCACCCATCACCCCCACATCCCTGTCCCCAGATCATTCCCCAGATCCCCCTGCAAAGGACACCCACCCACCACCCCGGTTGTTGAAACTAGAATCCTCTGTTCTTTTTAAAGAAAAGGAAAGGAAAATCCAAGCCAGGACCTCTCCAGCTGATCTGGATGGATCAGATCTAACTGCAACTGCAGATCTAACTACAACTCAGCCATACAGCCCATTTTATCTAAGTGCTTGCGTTAGGAAAAAGCAACCACAAAAGACAAGAAGAATCCATTTTAAGTGGAAACAAAAACTAAGTAAAGCTCAGCTTGAATCCAGGGCTACATACAAGTAATGTAAAATTTGCAATGGGCACGAGAGCTCTGGTTGATCACCTGTGTTTCCAGCTGATGGGTGGGAGCAGCGAATACTCCTGCCGGTGCCTTTCCTGACGGCTTGTGTTTGGTCTCTTTCCAGTACGCCACAACAGGCTGCTCCCTGACACTCCACCACACAGAAAAGCCAAAACATGAAGCCATCTGTGAGTACCGCCCCTACTCCTGCCCGTGCCCTGGCACCTCCTGTGACTGGGAGGGATCCTTGGAAGCCGTGATGTCCCACCTCATGCATGCCCACAAAAGCATTACCACTCTTCAGGGAGAAGACATCATTTTCCTTGCCACAGACATTAACCTGCCAGGGGCAGTGGACTGGGTGATGATGCAGTCGTGCTTTGGTCACCACTTCATGCTGGTGCTGAAGAAACAGGAGAAGTGTGAAGGTCACCAGCAGTTCTTTGCCACCGTGCTGCTCATCGGCACCCGTAAGCAGGCAGAGAACTTTCAGTACAGACTGGAGCTGCACGGCAGCTGCCACCGGCTGACCTGGGAGGCCTCTCCCTGCTCCATCCACGACGGCGTGGCCGTGGCCATCCGCAACAGCAACTGCCTGGTTTTTGATACAGCCACTGCACACCTCTTTGCTGACAACGGGAACCTGGGCATCAACGTGACTATTTCCATGTGCTGCCCATGACGCGCCGCTAGCGAGACTCCAGCTGTCTGGACGTCGTGCTTCACCAGGGTTTGGGTTTGCTTCCCTTTTTTACGCTGTTCAACTGTGTCATCTTGTATGCTGAGGTTTCTGACTAGCCAACGGTTGTAACTTGGGGCAGAAGAGGAACAAGAGTGTGCTGTAAGTAGCATGAGCGGGACAAGGTCTTTTAAAATTCTTGGGTGCCTTAGGAAGATTACACACACAGTTACCTTTTATAATTTAATTATATTTTATGTAAAGAGTGCTTCCATTAGATATGTGGCTTAAGAGGCTCCTGTTTGGAGCACACCTAAAAGCCCTTTCAGCAGCAGTACAGACTCCCTCTGTCACTGGTGAGCTTTAATAAAAGGCTTTAGTATCACAAGAGGGTTTGGTTTGGAAGAGACTATCTGTTCCAATCCTCCTGCCAAGGGCAGGGACACTGTTCACTATCCCAGGCTGCTCCAAGCCCCATCCAGCCTGGCCTTGGACACTTCCAGGGATCCAGGGGCAGCTACAGCTTCTCTGGGCACCCTGTGCAGGGCCTCCCCAGCCTCAGAGGGAACAATTCCTTCCCAGTATCCCATCTCACCCTGTCCGCTGGCAGTGGGAAGCCGTTCCCTGTGGCCTGTCACTCCAGGCCCTTGTCCAAAGTCCCTCTCCAGCTCTCTTGTAGCACCTTTAGGCCCTGGAAGGGGCTCTAAGTTCTCATGATTTGCCCTTAGTGAAGCCACGTTGGCTATCACCAGTCACCTCCTTATCTTCCATGTGCCTTAGCATAGTTTCCAGGAGGATCTGCTCCAAGCTCTTTCCAGGCACTGAGGTGAGACCTGACCACCTGTACTTCTCTGGATCTTCCTTACTCCTCTTTCTAAAAAAGGGGGGGTTCTGTTTCTGTCACCATCTGCTAACACAAGTGGGGTCATGATGGTTCCGTTAGTGAGCTCAGAGCACAAAAGACACAGCAGGGGACAACAACAGTACTCTCAACAACAATGCACTTTTATTGAGTGCCAACACCGGTACTGCGATAGAGGGGAGGGAAGGGAAGGGAAGGGAAGGGAAGGGAAGGGAAGGGAAGGGAAGGGAAGGGAAGGGAAGGGAAGGAGAGAGAAAGAGGGGGAGGGGGATGAAGAGAGAGTCCTCGTGGTCCTCAGTGGTCCTGGCCAATGGATTGTCTTCATCCATGGGGAGATCTCAGAGTGGGGTGAGCTTCAGGGGTCCTTTTTGTGGTCATTTTCAAAGCGAGTGGCCACTGGCCAAGAGGTGGTGTGACAGATATGATGAGGGTCTTGTTTCTCTGGGGACAGGTGCAGCCCTTGGGCCACCTTCGGCCCAAGCCTGTCCAGGCTCGCCCGCTGGTTCAGGCAACAGCACAGCTTGTCCAACCCTGGCCTGTCCATTGTTCTTGCCCTGGTCACCACGGGGAAATGCACACCAGTGTCTGCCCCAAACACAGCTGAGGCAGGCATCCCACCTCAGCCAGGCCAGAAAACCCAGAAAGTTCCCCTCATTATTGGGGTCTCAGTCTCTGTCCTTGATGGTTGTCGTGAGGCTTAGATGAGGTAGATGAGGGATCTTTGGACCAGCTCTTACAGTTTCCCCTTTTGGAGTCAGTGGGAGCTTCTCTGGACTGCCACAACTTCTTGAACCTGATGGAGAGTGGCCAAGCCACTTCCTCCACCTCTGAACCCACAGGTGCATCTCGTCAGGTCCCATGGACTTGTGCACATTCAGGTCCCTTAGACCTTCTCCACCCCAATCCTCTCCTACTGCAGGCAGTTCTTTGTTCTCCCACTCTCTCTCTGCCTCCTGCACTCGGGCAATGTTGCCATGAAGGCTGAGTGGGGAACATGGCTGAGTCCCTCAGCCTTCTCCATGCCCCAGGGAACTGCCTTTCCCTTGTCCTTCCATAGAGGCTGCACATTCTCCCAAGTCTTCCTTTTATCACTGCTGTACCTATAGAGGTTGCTTTGCTTGTTGCCCTTGATGCCCCTGGCCAGATTTAATTCTTTCAGGCTTTAGCATTCCTAACCTGATCCCTGGCTGCTCACAATCTCTCTGTACTCTTCCCTGGCTGCCTGTCCTTTCCTAGTAGGTGAGAAAGGAAAGAAATCCAAGCAACCTCTCAGAGGAAAAGCTGTGAGGGGAGCAGTAGGTACTTCAGCGATGTTTCTCCATTCCCTGCTACCTTATGGAAGGGAAGTGCCCTGGTGGCTTTAACAGGAAAAAGGAGAGAAGGGGCTGGGGTATGGCATGGCACGTTTCACAGAGCATGGAATTGCTGGCTCCTGTCTGCTTTAGGGGGATCAGGCCAGGTACAGGTGCAAGCAGGAGGCACAAATCTCAGAGACTGCAGATGGCTGGAGCCAGTGACAGGGGCTGTCCATGTGCAGCTGCCCTGCAACACACTCTACTATTGACTATTGTAAAAGATTCATAATATAGCAAGAGCTTTATGGGCAGTGTCTTGTCATTTGCTATTTAAGTTTCGTTGCCATATTTCTTTTATTTTGCAATAAATATTTTGCAAAACTTACCCTGAGGAGCTGTGCTAACACACGAGTGCGTGGCAGCTGCTCTGTGGTCACGCTGTGTGCCCGGCTGTGCTGCATCAGCTGGGCTCCCCTGGCATGGGCAGGCTGTCCCTGCAGGGCTCCTTGCCCTGGAACTGGGTGGGGATGTGAGTCCCAGGGACAGGGGTGACAGCCTGACCTGTGCAGCTGAATCGTGGGGCTGTCACCACAACTGACTGCCTGCAGCTCCCCCCTGTGCCACGGGGACATTCTGCTTGAAGCACTGACAGCAAATACCAGCTCCACACAGGGCTGTGCCACATCTCCGTGCACCATGTGGAGCAGGCAGTGAGCCACGAGGTGACACTGCTGGGGGAAGCAGGAGGAAGTCGCAACAGGAGGAAGTGGCCGGTAAAGGGACAGGTGAGGCTGGGTGTGAATAAATACCATACAAAAGGAGGAAAACCAGTCCTGACAGTGTTCCTCCTGGGAGAGCTCTGGAGTTGTTCAAGCTCTAAGTAGCCATCACCAGCACTTGGCAGCAGCCCTCAGAAAAGTGCACAAGAACAAGTTTGGCCTCAGTGAAGGGAAGCTTGGTCTAGCTGCAAGAACTTGGAAGTGACCGTGGAAAAAACCTCCCAAGGAATTACTCTCTAGGCACTGAATACCAACTATTAAAGATTCTACATCTGGTCTCACTTACACTGTGCTGGCAGAACTCCAGCAGCATCAGCCTGGTGAACTAATTGCCTCCAGCATAAGCAGGATCGAAGTCAAGCCATGGTTCCAACAGCTGGTACCACATGTGCTTTCATCAGGATTTAAGCAAGAATTCCTAATGATGTGATCAATTTTTCTGTAATTCAGAAAAACTTATAGTGGAAGGGACATAAGAGGATTTTTGCATAAAGCAGAACTCCAAAGTGTGTCTTTGAATGTAGCAGGATTAATTACTCTAGTGTTACCTATAACCCACATTAGGTAAGTTAACACACGTTACCATTACGTTTGTCCACACCATTCAGTTCTGAAGGAGTGGCAAACTTGTTAGATTTCACCTCAAAAACACCCAAACAAAAGGAACCCATCACCTTGTGTCTTTTCTGACAAAACTGAGTTTAGGATAAGGAATACCTCAGCTGGCACTGCCAAGAAAGGAGGTGTTTCCACTTCAGGTCAGCGAGTAGACAGGAGATATTAATTTCTGGATTCCCTCAGGTTTCAGGTTTTCTTCCCAAGGCAGCTGATACGACTTCCCAAGTAAAAGTGTGACAGTTCCTCAAGACATTCAGAAGAGTTATTGAGGCCTGCCTGGTTCTCTGAACAGAACTGACCCCTCCCAAGCCCCCAGCCTTGAAAGGGATGGTGAAGCATGTCCGGACAGAGCTCGCAGCAGGCAGACCTGCATGCTGGGCAGACCTGCATGCTGGGCAGACCCCCAGCCAGGCTACAGCACCTGGCAGGTGTCCTGCAGCCCCTTGGCTGCTCTCCAGCCCACCAGGAGCATCTGCTCTGGAAGGTGATAGGCAGGGAACAAAAGCTGTGCCTGGGAAGCAACTTTTCTGTCACTAGAGTTCTCCCTAAAAACTATTTCCACTTCAAACACAAATTAAAATGCAAGTGTCCAGGTACTGATGAGTTTAGAGCGAACTCAGCACAACTGGAGGGGGCCCCGCCCGCGGCCGTACCTCGCGGGCCCTCTGTCGGGACAGGCTCTGTCGGGACAGGCTCTGCCGGGACAGGCTCTCGGCTCCGTCGTGCCGCAGCCAGACCCAAGGACTCTGGCGATCCCAGGAAACCATGGAAGTGATCTTGCAGTGCTCTGGGGAGTTCTTGGCAGCGACACCAGGTGAGCCACCCATACCACTGGCTGCCTCTCGACATGCTCTTTCCGTCTGAAAAATAAGCGAAGCTGACTTACTCTGTTGTGGAATTCACGTGCTAGTAAGACACTGCGAATTCTTACAGACAGCACAGGTAAAGTAGCACACGCCTACTCTCCCGAGAGGAATTCAGACCTGGCTGGGTTTGCACAGGATGGTTTTCTCTCTTATTCTCCGAGCTGTATGTGCAGATTCCTTGGAGAGGTTTGACAGCGCCAAGTCCTACGGGAGAGAGCAGGAAGATGTGTGACACGGGTGTAAGGAATCCACTCGGGCAGGTATTCCAGGTGCAGACAGGTCGTGTCCGAACAGGCAGTCACGTCGGGTTTGGTAACGCGTGTCCCCCCCAGTCCAGCTCCCTCCTCCTGACAGAAGCAGCAGCTCCGGGGCTCGGCACGCGCGGAGCGCCGGGACGGCGGGACCAGGACCGATGGCTCGGGACACCGCCAGCACCACGGGCCCCTGCAGCCCCGCGCGGCCCGGGCACCTCCGGCTGCCCCGTGAGAGCGGCCCTGGCTCCTCTCCCGGCCGCGGCTCCCGGGCGGTGCGGCCGGCACAGCGGCCACAGCCCCGCCGAGGCGGGCACGGGGAACCGGCACGGGAGGTGCCGCCCGGAACAGCAGCGCCGCGGGTGCCGGGCGGGTGCCGGGGCGGGTGGCGCGCGGGTACCGAGCGAGTACCGGAGCGGTGCCGGGCGGGTGCCGGGCGGGTACCGGGCGGGTGCCGGGCGGGTACCGGCGTCCCCCGCGCCCACAGCGTCACCCTGGAGACGGCGCCGCAGCCGCCGGGCATGGAGGGGCCGGGCATGGAGGGGCCGGGCTGGGCCGCGGAGCCCAGCGGAGGGGCGGACGATGGGGCGGACGATGGGGCGGGGGAGCCCCGCTGGCCCCGGCCCCCCGAGGAGGACACAGGCCACCCGGCAGAGCCGCGGTGCGGGACACCCCCGGCCGGCCCGCAGCCGACCCCCGCGGGCCTGCCCACCCTCCTGGCCTACAGACCCGAGTCCTCACAGACCAACGTACACCACGAGGTCAGTTGGGGCTGGGCGTTCCCCGCTGCTTCATTCACACGGTTCCATGTAGAAAACATGGAACCAATGCCCTTTGCCGAGCCCGCAAAGCAGCCCCTTCATGACAGGTTTTTCTTCTGCGAGTCTGTTGAAACAGCGCTGGCTGTGCCCACCTGGGCAGCAAGAGGCTGTGCAGCCTCTCCCCTCTGCTGCACCCTCTTTTGGGAGTTTCCCAGTGGAATATTTTGTCTAAAGAGGATACAAAGTGAATGTAAATAGGTACAGTCACAGAATACGAGGGCACAGAGTTCCCCATAACTCTTACCAGAGCAAAGTCACCAAAGAGTTAATCTGAGGCACGAGGTGGGGAGCAAGGGAATTTTGTTTCAGGATATCCAGTACCCATCCTCAAAACACACCCTGCTGCCAACCTGGTTTGCATCTGGTCAGGTGTGACCAGCTCTGTATCACCAAGTCTGCTGGTGCTTCCTCAGAAACTCCCACAACTGCAGACATCAGGAGTTTTTCTCTCTGTAACGCATTAAAATTCTCAGCTTCCCTGGGAAGGACCAGAGCTCATAAATACCACAGTCATTCCCTTTCTTTGGGGGCATTTATTGATTTATTTACAACACATTGCTTTTCTTTCTGGTGGTTTCCTGAACCTAATGTTTTGAGTTAAATCATTCCAAGGTATCCCAGACACGGATCTGTCCTGAGAGCCCTTAGGTGCTTTGTCACATTTGTTGCATTTTGAGCAGAGCCCTCTTTCGCTGTGCTAACCTGGGGCTCTGGGGGCTGGTACCCACAGCCTTCCTCCCCGCTCTCCCTGCCATCGCTGCAGGAAGAGGAGAATGCTGAGCCAACATGCGAATACTGTGGCAACCAGCTGAAGCCGTTCCCCTTCTCCGAGGATGTCCCTCTCTCCGAGGACCAGGAAGACGTAAGCTGGCAGGGAAGGACGAGCAGGGGTTTGCTGTGGAACGGCTGTATGGGCTCATGGCTCTGCTCTCTCGCCTTCCAGACATTCTGCTGCCAGCGCAGCCAAGAGCTCTATCAGTTCATCGTGAAGGAGAGGAAGAGGCTCGAGGATGCCAGCAACCTTCTCAGAGAGGTCAGCTCTGAAGCCATCCTGCTGCTGTCAAAGGAGAAAGAGAACTGGAGGTACTGGGAGAATTGGGGATCAGGTCTGTGTAATGAACAACAGGGAGCTCTGAGGGCAAAAGGAGTGTTAAGAAACCAGAGGGAGAGGGATGAAAGAAGAAAAACCTTTGCTTTATGCACCAGAAGTTCAGATTATTTCTGGTCCCTCCTGGCTCCTCTATTGCCAGGCTGCACAAGGAGGTGGGGAGGCACGTGCTGAGTGAAATGTTAATTTCAGTGCTGACAGATGAACTGTGTAGAGACAGGTAGAGCCAAAAAAGCCCACAGCTGTGGAAAGGGACAGTATTTGGGTGTAGCTTCTACCTCCGGCACTGAAACAAAGCTGGAGTTGTACTTCTGTTTTGCTCCATAAACTGTGTTTGGATTGCAGTTTCCAGAGTCACACACAAGAACTCTGCAAGTTCTCAGGCTGTTTAGCTGGACACCCAAAGCTTGTGCAGAGTTTAAGCCTCCAGGGACAGTCTAAGCCACAGGGAAACGGAAAGCTAAACCAGTACACCTAGAAGTAAACTGTTGGTCTCCTTGAAAATCCTTTGCAGTCTGAGGGTGCAAGTGCCTCCTATGTACAGAGCACACACCAAACCACTGTCTCACTGTCAGATCCATAGGAAGCTACACAAGAATAGTGAAAATATTCTTGGAGATGAGCTGTTTTCTTGATCTTGTGGGCATCTGTCCTTCTCTTTCACATAAAATCCTGATCCAAACCGTACTAAAATATTCAGCTCTCCTGCCAGCAGAGCTGATGCCACTGCAGTGGCAGTCTGTTCCCTGGAATCTGTGTGGGCGCAGTTCCTTTCTGCTGAGGTGTATTTTGGTGACACTCTGCTGCCTGTTAATTGGAATTGTGAGCAGAGAGAAAAACAGATCGAGAAATTGTGTTCCTAAAGCAGGGATATCCACTACTTGCAGCTTTCCAAGGATGATACATGTTGGGGAACATGTCAACACTACTTCTATCTTCCAGGCAGCAGAAAAGAAACCTGGCCATAGAGTTGGCTGACCAGTCTTTAAAGCCGAGTGCCACTGAAGGCGGGACACCAGAGCCTGTTGTGAGTGCAGAGCCAGAGCCCCGGCTGGAGGAGGAGCCCGAGCCAGGGCCCTGGCCCGAGGGGGAGCCCGAGCCAGAGCCCCAGCTCAAGGAGGAGCCTGAGCTGGAGCCCCGGCTCGAGGAGGAGCTCAAGGCAGAGCCCCAGCCCCTCGAGGAGGAGCTCAAGGCAGAGCCCCAGCCCAAGGAGGAGCCTGAGCTGGAGCCACGGCCAGAGGAGAAGCCTGAGCCAGAGCCCCAGCCCGAAGAGAAGCCTGAGCCAGAGCCCCAGCTCGAGGAGGAACCCAAGCCAGAGCCCCGGCCCGAGAAGCCCGAGCTGGAGTCCCAACCTGAGGAGAAGCCCAAGCTGGAGCCCCGGCGCAAGGAGAAGCCCAAGCTGGAGTCCCGGTCCAAGAAGAAGCCCAAGCTGGAGCCCCAGCCCGAGGAGGAGCCCGAGGAGGAGCCTGAGTTCTGGCTCGAAGAGGAGCCCGAGCCCGAACCCAAGAAAGAGCCTAAGCACAAGGAGGAGGCTGTGTCCTGTGGTGTCCTCAGCTACGATTTCAGTCTTCTGGGGAAGAAGGCAGGTACCTGCGGCCGACAGCGTCGGGAACACTTTGGATGTGTCTGTGCTCCGAGTGGTCGGAGCCTGGCAGTGCCCATTTTCAAAGGGCAGCTGTTCCAGACTTCTCTCATCTGTTTTATTTATTCTTCCAATCTTAGGTGAGGAAGAGTAAATTGCTGCAGAAGTACTACAAAAATGGAAAGAAATTCCTTACCATGCTCCCAGATGGAACCTTGCAGTTATTGTATCCTTTATGGGGTTCACTTGCCTGCATTAGTCCAGGGCTGTTGCTAATTTTAAATGTGTCCCAGTCCACTTTATTACAACCCAGCTCATCACTGCCACTGGCCCTGTCTGAGGAGCAGCAGCAGTCAAACCTGACACAGCTCCTGGGTTGAGGTTTCAAAGAGCAGCCAGCAGCTCCAATGAGCACTAGCTTCCAAGACCCAGCCCGAGGGTCTTTAACACTGGGTAATATATCAGTTTTTACACCCCAGAGTAGTACCCGGATGTATTTATCGTGTTATAACAGACCAACCAAGCAAAGCAGGGGTTACAAACACCTTACCTGGCAGCAGCTATCCATCTGGAAACCTGGCCATCATCATTACACGAGAGAGAGACCAGCTGATTTGCATAGTACAGGAAGATGAGCTGAGGACAACCAAAATCCGAGCACTGTTTCAGTCTGATGGCAGGAGCACATGCTATTACCGCAACGGGAATGAGTGGTGCGTTCAGCAGCTTTGCTGTCTCCTCTGTGCATTGACATTTTAAAGGCCATAAAGGCTATTTTTAATAGCATCCAAAAATAGACAAATTCAGCAGCTCATGGGCCCTGCTTCAGGTGCCCCAGAGCAATAAGGCAACCCAGCTGTGCCTTGAAGGTGGGGGACAGACCCTGCCCCTGCCATGCCTCTGTCCCATCCCTCAGGGGAATGGAGAGACCTTCTGCCACAGGAGTTTACAGAGTTCAGCGCTTCCATTTCCCTTTCTTTAGGATAAATATGAGTATCCACGGTGGGCAGTATTTGGACCAAGCAGGCAACAGGTTAAGAAGGTGGATGTGGCCAAACTTGTCACCAGAACCCCAGGTCCCACTGAGCCCCATTTTCATCTCCCTGAACCGCCACGTGGGGGTCAGGATCCTGGCCCAGGACAAGATCTTCATCTCCTTCCTTGCCATGGGGCGACAAGCAAAATTCAACATGGGAACCAAAGCGCAGGTAATTGTTCCTGTGCTGAGCTACTCCCCACAGTGGGAGCGGGGCAGCCAGGGAAGCTCCCATTTGTGCTTATCCCGTGGTGGATGCTCCCTATGTTGTCCCATGCTCCTTCCCCAAAAAGCAAGCTGTGGAGGTGCGTGTATTCCTGCCACTCCTATGGAGATGGGGCACTTGCCAGCCCCAGCTCTCTGCAAGGGGCCACAGTGCGGGACTCCACTCCCAGGCAGGTCCCTGGCTACATCGCCAAGGGTCACCCTGGCTCTGCCACAGGGAGAGCGATGAGCCATGTGGCAGGGTGCAGGGCAGCTCCTTTCCCCCCCAGGCTCCGGTCACAGGGGCAGGTTTGTGTGCCGGGAGCCGGAAGCCCCGCCCCGGCTCGGGTGGCTGTGCCCACACGTTGCTGTGTTGTGCAGGTCAGCGCCGGCCAGCTGTCTCCTCCCGCCCGGCTGGGTGAGGATGAGCTCCTGCTGCTTGCCTTCCGGGTGAGGATTCTGCAGCTCTTCGACAGGATGCGGGGATGCCTCAACTTCCCTTCCAGTGAGCAGTGGAACAAAATGCAGCCTCCCATGTACCTCATGACCCAGGCTGTGAAGATCCTGGAGCTCTGCATGGCTGCTGACATAAGTGATGAGCTGCGCAGCTCCATCAAGGCAATAGTAAACGCACAGGAGCTCTGACCAGTGTGTGTGTGTGTGAGATGTAAGGCAAAATGAGGCAGAGACAGTCCCCGATGCTGTAGCACCTGCACGTGCTCAGCAAAGTTTCTCCTCTGGCCCTGCCCTGGTGCAGAGCAAAGGGCAGTCCAGGGCTGATCCACACAGCCCCAAATGGGTCTTGCTCAAGGCAGGCAGGACCAGCCCGCACTGACGACACCTTGGTCATGGAGGCATGAGAGGGCTTTGAGCAGGGAGAGCAGTGCCATGCTCCACAGCACTGCACTGCTCCTGAGCAGCCCCCCTTCTGTCTCCAGCCCCAGCCCAGTAGTCACTTCAGCCCTTGGGCAAGGCACAAGGTAAAAACAAAGAGCACAGCCCAGCCAGGCCTTGGGACAGGTACACAGGCAGGTGTTTGCTCAAGTCACCCACACAGGTACTGCTCTGCCACTCTGACAAGGTGGCACCAGCAGGAATGCCCCTAGTGTTCCTAGTGCCCACGCCCACAGCAGCTCAGCAGGCTGCAGGTACAAGACAAGGTGGTGCCCTGTGCAGAGAGCGACAAATGCCCTCAGAGTGCCCAAAGCAATCACCTATGCTTGGCTCCAGGGGGCAGCAGCTGCAGCCTGGGATGGGCTCTGGTTCAAGCACTGCAAACACAGAGCTGTCAGTGGGTGTTTAGAGGCCCATGGTGCTGCAGTCGGCAGTGAGGAACCTCCCCGCCTCTCAGAGCTGCCTTTGAAACTTGGGGTTCACCTGGCCAGCTTCTCCCAGGGAGGCCACACCTGAACTGTGGCAGGTGCCAGAAGGATAAGGCCAAACCCCATGTGCCCCTCCCCACACTGGAGGTTCTCGGGGGCTTATACATGACAAACACAAGGTCAGTAACTTTGGCAAGTTGGCTTTTTATGCAGTTTTTCAATTGCAGTTCCAAGAATGTCCATCAGTGACAAACAAGGTACTTCACACAGGAAATGGGAACTCTTTATTTCAGTTAATGTTCTTGGGTTCTATTTAGGACAGCAAGAAGGCCCAGCTCATCTCTCAAATGGCCAAGGAAGAACTGCTGAGGCTGGCCCACATGATTAAAGAGTAGCTGATCTTAATTTTCACTGAAGTCACCAAATGATGTAACTATTCCGCATATAATTTTACTTATATAATTTAGTATATAATGCACTGTTTGACTCTGCCATAGATTTTGAAAAATATACAAACCTGTTTTAACCACACTAAAGAGATTTGACAGACAGCTATCAATTACTCAACAGTTTAGGACAATATCAGACACTCCTAAAACTTCATTTTAAACTACAAAAAGAACATAAATTCATATAAAATACAACAGATTAAACAAACTTCTCTTTTTCCAAGGAAAAATTAAGGTATCAACTCAATCTGCCATTGTGTGAAACATGAATATAAAATAAGTTACCATTAGTAATGCCTGCATTGCTGATCTATGAACTGGTCGAATGAAGTCTTAAAAAAACTATACAGTATTATTGCACTCGTGGCTGTGCAGTGTGGACCATCCAGCACTGAAACAGGGCTCATTGGGTGTTTGTCCAGGAGGCAAACGTGGCTGCAAGAGAGGCATCCAGCCTGCACCAACAGCAACTGTCTTCAGTGCAGGCCTTCATGGGTCTGCACCACGTGGCCTGGGAACCACCACCCAATGCCTGTGGAGAGACACCTGGGTTACAGCTGGCAACACCCCTGTGCCACAGGAGCACACCCGGGCCACACCTGCACTGGGCCAGCCCCAAGATGGGGAATCGTTATGCATTTTGAAAGCCACAGGTGACACAGGAACATGGAAGTGGTTTGTCATAAAACACCTACAGGATGTGAACCCTGTGCTACCAAAAGCTGTAGAGCTTTTGCAGAAGGTCAGGGCAGAACAGTAACTAGAGCACAACAGTGTTCTGCTCTCCAGGGTTAGGCAAGGAACAGGACAGCATCCTGTTGCCCAAGGTTGTGGAATTCAACTGGGTTAAAAGCCAGGGAGACCTTAATTCCCTGCACAGAGGCTTTTCTAAGGCACCTAATGCAGTGTTTCTGATCTCTGTACCACACACTTCATGGACATCAGGCTTTCTGTCTGCACAGAAGTTCTCCTGCCTCATGGAATGCCAGCTTCCTGCTCTGAGACAGGCAGAATGAACCACATCCCAAAACCTCCCACCCAAACAACCTCTGTGACACTGCACATGGAAGTTTAACATCATGGGAGCCGGTTCTCCAGAAAAACATTTAACTGAACAGACACACAATCCTAAAATCCAGTCTCCAGCTTGCCCGTCTCACCGGGGCAAACACACTGGTGACTGGAGGAGACTTACGAGACGTTTCAGTGCTGATCGATGGGGCTATGATCGATGATGGGGCATTGACTCCATGTGCACATTGAGCTTCATCTCGTTATCAAGGATCTGTACAAGCTGCTGCATGGAAGGGAGGTGGCCAGACTCCAGCTTAGACCACACTGGGACATCTAGCGCAGAACACACACGGGAGAAAAGCACCATTACACCGGGAGCATCAGAAAACAGGCAAAGCTGCTGTAGACATGGAATTGAGAAGTTCTGGGAAGCTGTGAGTTGGTACTGATCTATGTTGAGGAAAATATCTGAATTAACAATACTTCAACCCTCTGGCTATGCTGAACCCCAGCCCAACTAGGAGAGCAGAATGCCTAATGCTTCCATTTAGAAGTGTATCATGTTGATGGAGAGGTCCAAAATATCCATTGACATTCCTCTCAACCTGAAAAATCAGTACTGTTGTCCATCAGTACTGATAATCCCATAATAGTAACAGATTCTTTAGGATTCCAAGGCTAAAGCATGCTGCAGAACAGACAGGGAAAGCATCTAATTGGAGAGTACATGCCCCTAGCTGATGGTTTCTTATTTAATGCACATCACACACAAAGAAAGAATATAACACAGTTATTCCAAGGGACCAAATATCCCTCTGAGTAAGTTTTTACAGAGCTACTCTAGAATATCTGACAACTGTAAAAATAGCTTTATAAGACTTCTATGATTTGTGTCATTTATTGTGATAGACAACATCCGAAGATCCAAACGGATGGCAATTTCCACATATCACGTTTGGGACATAAATTTCCTGACACCATCCCTCATTCTCCTCACCACACAGCTCTCACATGTGCGTATGTGACAGCCCTCAAACAAAATCTCAGCTTACCATTCAAAGTGATTTCAAAAGCCCCAGTGGACATACACTGGTTCTCAATCATGTTGCTCAGGAAGAAGACCATCATGCAGGCGTACACCTGGAAGGGAACAAAGATCCACACAGACCTCACCATGTCAGCCACACCTGCTGTTGTTCGTGGGTGCCTCTGAACTCCCTCTGTGATGGCTCAAGCAATGTTCCCATCTACAGATTCCTCCCCTTCCTCCTTTTACACAGACTGTGCACTTTGCCTTGCCCAGAAAAGCACCAAACCAGCTCCAAGCCCACCCAGCTCGCAGCCCTCTGCACACCTCTGGACGCAGCACAGCCAGCTGCAAGGGGGCTGGCAGCGTGAAAGGGGAACACAGCTGTTCCCAGACATAGCCTGTCACTGTCACAGCTATCTCCAGATCACAGTGCCAAGGGCCCAGCCACAAACAGCAGAGCAAGGCAAGTCACATGTGCATAGGAACCATCGACCCTCCTGCATACCTCCAAGCTCTTAATCTGCAATCTTCCCTGTGTGTGGGTGACTAAGGAGGAAAAGATAGCATCTTCAGCAGTGCAGCTCCTCCCTCACTGCCAGCACCTCTCTAATTTCCTTTTCCTGTTCACAGGCACACTCACACAGGTCACTGCAACACCGCAGAACCTGGCACAGGGACAGCAGCTACGCACTGCAGCCAGCCCAGACAGGCGTGCAGTTGGCCCATTTAATTCAACTGGAAATATTACAGCTTCTGGGCATGCAAACTGGCCAGCAAAAGACCCAGGGCACTGGGCAGCTCAGCATGAAGGTCTGTAAATTTTAGTTTACTAGACTAAATCTGGAATAAGGTTACTCTAAATCAGAGTACAACACCCTGAATCTCCTGGCATCATCAGTACTGACTCATGGGGATATTCTCCCACAATGTCATGCCAGTCTGCTCTCCAAAAACACCCACAACATTTCAACTTCATTTTTCTAACGCCCTTCTAATTGCTGCCTAATCTACCAGGAGTCTGATGGAAGCATCAACTGCAAAACAGTTATGAGACAACAAAGAGAAGTTGTAATTTTAACATCAACAATACTGGCTTGAAATGCTACTCTTGAACCCTAAAAAATAAAAAACTTTTTTATCATCTTTGTCAGCACATTAACCTCAGCTGCCCCTCTGCAGCAACAGCAGCTTGGAAAGAGACCACAGAAGCACACCTTAGTTTGTCAAAAGCATAAAGCACAACTGGTAAGAATTATTCTACTGTAAGGCTGTAGCATATGAAAGATAAATCAGTCAGAACTGAGGGACTCACAGAGCACCCTCGTGAAGTAACTCTGAAGCTGCTTTTTCAGACTAAAAGATGTCCTTTACCTTGTTTTCCTGGCCCCACTGCCAGATGCTTGGAGCTTGCATGCCAAAGAAAGCAAATGGGTCCTTGCCAACGATGATTAAGCCAATTAATACTAGTTTGAAGACAGACAGGAAGGATGCTATGTGCCTGTTGGAGACAACACACACCAGTGACTGAAAGGTTCAGTTCCTACTTCACCACACACAACTGTAATTCACTTCACTAGGAGAATTTTGACAGCGTACAATCAAATGTTTCAGGGGAAGTACAAAACTTTCCAAGAAGGTTTATCTCACTGTAAAAAAAACCCAAACCAAATCAAACCAACAAAACAAAAAAGCAACACACATTAACAACACCCCCAACAAGGCCCTGCTTTTGCACAGCACTTCAGAAAGACACCTTCCTGTGAACCACAGACAGATTCTTTTGCTCCTGAGCAGACCTCAGATGCGACTTTGCTTTTAACTTACGTATGCCTGAACTGGATAACAGATTCAGTTTCTAAAGAAGCTATTCCATATCACAGACATGTTTAACTGACAGGCACCACTGCTTGTGGAGCATTTGCCAGTGATGCAGAACTCCCCCCAGCCAGCCCACACCGAGGCACTGCGCCCCGCAGCCTCCCACACCACAACCCTGCCAGAAATGGGCCAACGACTGTTCCAGGAGCCACCCAGTAACTATGGCATCACTCTCCAGCGTGGGCACACCGCTTTAAGTAACAGGAATAACACTATTTCGTCTTTTTTTGAATTTCTTTGGGCTTTCCCTCCACAGCAAAGGCCACTCTGGCAGCCTCCCTCCTAAGGTGAGCTCTCCCTGACTCAGATATTAAAATTCAACTTTCCCTTCCTCTGTGTCCATAACCCATTACAGGGATTTGTCACCAAGTGGGTAAGCCTGAGCAACAAATTGAATTTATGTCCAGATACAGCATGAAGAAAAGCTGGGAAAAATCACTGTTTCAAAAAAAAGTTACATAATTTATTTTAGGTTGGATATGACAGGCCTCATCATACAGATATCCAGATAATGATACTTGTTTGGAAAACTAAGGCAGCTACCTGGAAGGCAGAAAATCACCACACTTGTACGTAATTGCAACAGAAAATCCCCGTAAGTTTACATTTTCAGTATTATTTCAGTGTAAATGCATGTGTTTACCACTAGAAAGCAGACAGACAGTCACAGCATGAGGTGACACGCTCACCTATAGATAGGTTGAGGAAGGTAGTTCTCCCCTTCGATTCGGATGTCTGGGTACCGCTGGCTGATGACCCGCATGTACTCCTCAAACACCCGCCTGTAGCCTCAGGAGACACTGTACACACACAGCATTGTCACCACAGCTCTAGGGCTGTACCACGGTACAGCCACTGCTGAGCAGCATGCACCCTCTTCATAACCCCTTCTAGTTCAAACAGAACTAACATTTTTTATGGCACAGATAAAACCTGATCTGCGGTGACATTACACATCACAAATCCCAACAGGTAAGCCCTGGCTGTGACACTGGTTTGCTCCACATCCCAGCACAGACACAGAGCTCTGGAAACATCCACTGGGCATCAAATCACTTGCTTTCCCTGGAAAAATCTGTTAAGTTAGGATTAATTTAGGAAGTCGATGTAAACAATCCCTTGCTCTGTCCTGAAAAAAAAATTTTAAAAACAAACAAACAAACAAACAACCCCCAACTTCATACAGAGGTTTCTGAAGCCCTCTCTGGGACTGCCCAGACAGGCAATGTCGCTCCCAGCCACCCCTACGTCAGCACGACACAGGAACTGCAGGAGTTAAATATTCCCAAACTGTCCTCTGCCTCTCCTTTCAGCAGCCGCCTCTATAAAACTGCGGTAAACCGCCAAAGACCCCAAACCCAGCACCCTCTGCTGGGCACTTCTGCGGTGCCTCGTGGGCCCGCAGGGCCCGGCCCAGGCTCTGCTCCGGCCGCCACCCGGCCCTGCCCACCCCGAGGCCGGGACCGTGGTAACGAGTGCTCCGGGCCTGTTGAGTTTTTTTTCTCCCCGTAAACAGGCTCCGTGCGCCGGAGCTGCCTCAACCCTGCTCGGAGCTGCTGACACCATCGGCAACACCCCCAGAATGGTGCAAAGGTGCCCGGGCGCACCGACTGCAATACGGGCACTGCATCAAAACAAACACAAAATTACAGCCACTACTAAGACATCGATTCCTCCCAAACGTCAGTCTCGCACTAGCACAGCGCCATACATGGCATTAAAGGGCCCGAAAAACGCGGTTTTATGGCGAGTGGCCGTAGAGTGGGACCCACTTAAAGAGCTGTGCCACTTCCCACGCTCCAACAGGGCCGGACGCCCCGACATGTCGCCCGGGGCGGGGCGGCCCCCGGCCCTGGGGGTGGCCCCTCCACGGACGACAAACGCGAGCGAGGCCGCAGCAGCTCTGATGGAAAGGAAGGGAAAAAAACCGAACGAGAGAGAGAGAGGCGACAGCCCGGCGGACGCCGCCATTTTGCCCGTCGCCATCTTGGCGAGCGCCCCTCACCAGATCTGGAACTTGAGCAGCGGCCCGGTGGCGTAGGCCATGCGCAGCTTCTTCGCCGGCAGCCCGCCCTGCTCCGCCGCCGCGGCGCCGCCGCCGCCCGGTGCCGCCGCCAGCCCCGCCAGCAGCAACAGCAGCAGCAGCCGCCGCAGCCCCGCCGCTCGCATCTCGCCGCCGCCGCCGCT
>WAAE01024592.1:66244-112555 GCA_013400495.1 Nicator chloris
GGGCCGTGCCCGGAGCCCCGCCCCCCGCGCCCCCTGGCGGTGACACGCAGCTCGGACAGCTCGCCGTTATTAAATGCTCTTTATTTTTATCTACAGCCCGTTATTGCATAAAGATCGCATCTCTTTTTAAATATAATAAAGCTATCAAATGTCTTTATCGCCTTCCCTTCTCCCACCCAAATAAGGATAAACAATCTGGTTCAGGCAGTATGTTCTCAGAAAAGGAACGCATTTGTCGTTGGAACAACAGCAGAACTGCCTGATGGATACTCATTCACTTGCTTACAGCTTCATGTCCATGAATCTTTAGGAAAACTCTTTTTTAAAGGCAAATCTGTGGCCTCTCGCACCCTTGGTCATTTGCTGAAGTGTTTAACCAACTACATTTTGCACGAACTTTGTGTTAGCAGCACACTGGAGCTCGAGGAAGATTTAAACACCCAGTTCTAGGTCTTCCAGTTCCTTAAGGAGAGCAGCTTCTTTCTGAATCTTCTCCACCTAGAGCAGAAAAGCAGAAAATGTCAAAGATGTAGCTTATTATAAAATGAACCTGGAATAAACTGTACAGATCTCAGCCGTACCTGATTCTTCTCCAGCTGTTTGCCAGCAGCTGCCTGTTCTTTCAGCTGCTCAATTGCCTTTAATTTCTGAAAAAAAAAATACAAAGAGCCACTCTAACACAAAAATATTGGTGAAACAAGACTAGAAAAAAGTCTTAGAAGTTGCTGCACCTGCAATTGCCTGATGCATCTGGAGGCAGGTCTCTATGGAAGGCACAACCCCCTAAGCATCTCCAGATGCTCCACCCAGAATTTCCCATCCATAACAGACATTTCTTTCAAGAACAGAACCTAGAGAACAGCAGTACTTCTTCATCTCTGAAACAAACAGCAGGCATTGCCTCACTGAAGGGCTCTATCACCATCCCTCTTCACCACACATTTTACTCAGAAAGCCTGGAATGTTAACCCAGAGACTATGAGCAGCAGGAAGCAGCCAAGAGAAATGGGCAAGATTCTCTAGCAAGAACTTAACAATTTCTATTCTGGAATTATGAATGCAAGAATTCTCAAGACTGGCAGTAAACTTTGCACTCACACCACAAGGCACTTTTCCCTTGCCATATGCAGGTCCCAACAACCACAGAATGCACAGAGTCCCTGTGAGCACCAACACCTGCCCTGACCCTCACCTGGGGCCTGGCTGCACCTCCACAGCAGCCCTGGCCAGAGCCTGAGGGTCAGTCTTGAAACTCCTCCCTGTCCTGCCACCTGTGATGGGACCTTCGGGAACCCTGGCACATGGTGGCCTCCACTGCTGCGTGGGGTGGGAGGGCAGAGGGAGGTGGGCACAAATCTGGGACCTTACCGTGAAGGTACATGCATCCTCCTGAACTCAGCTCACCTTACACTTGCACCAGGAGAAATTTCTCCAGCCCGTGGAGAAATATTGACTGTTAGAAAAAGAATCTCTTCGCACCTTTTTCAAATTCTTTATCTTCTTGTCCACTTCAGGATCTCCTGTGGTCATGGCAGGCACAGTGTTCTGCAGGGCATTCTGTGGGGTTTTGACCTGGGCAGGGCCTTGGTGTGCATCAGCTTTAGCCTCCTGTAGACACATAAACACAATGTAGAAAGTATTTTTGATTACAAAGAGAATGAAAAATGTCCTTAATTACTTTAAGAGGATCCATTTAATAGCTCTTCTTTCCCCATTTTGCTGGTGTATTCCAAAATCTGGGCATGACTTGCTCTGAGGTACTGCATTATCTATTGATCTGCTTTCCATGGACAAAGGCTTATCTGGAACAGCTCACATGCTGCTTCTTGTTTAATTTGTACTTCTTCAGGATCCCAACCACACACAGCACAGGGCAACATCAGATTAAGGGTGATATGACAAACACATACACAAATATTTTACAGAGCAGACTGGGTCATCGTCTCTAAAGCAAAAGAAAGGGCTCAAAACCAGTACTAGAAATTTTTAAAAATAGCATTTAAAGAAATTGCTTCAAAGGTTTGTAGAAACTGGAAGGCTAATACCAAAAGCTGACTTTTATCTACCTAATCAAAGAATAGTAAGTGGGAAGTGACAGACAGGCTGTCTCTGGTCTGCCCTAAAAACACTCCTCAGCCTGGAGCTGCTGGGAACACAAGGCACCCAGCCCGTCCTTACATCCCAGCTAAAACCAAAACACTTCCTGCAGAACGTGCAAAGTCAGAACCACTTTGGCTCCACACGGACTTTAGGTAACGTTTGCAGCGACTCAGCCAAGCTGTTACTTTTGAATCAGCCCTCTGTCCCTGCTTTGCTCTGGTTAGTCTGCTGCCCTTCCCACATTGCCACACACGCGGCACGCACGGAGGGCTCCCAGACTGACTGCTGCCCTTTGGGGAAACTAATTAACTAATTAACATCATCCTTGGAAGAATGACTTTTGCAGTACCTGTTTAGCAGCCTTCTTTGCTTCATGTTTCCTCTGATTTTTGAGAGCTGCTTTAGACAGTGGCTTATCACAGCCTCCCAGCTGGGGTTTCATGTTCTGGGGTGGCTCATCCTCATGCTGCAGGATATGTAAAATGGTTAAAACCCCATATTCCATGTTGGCACAGAAACCCCAAAATCTACCTATGACAACATCATACACAAAGATGACCCAGAAAGAAACAAGAAAAAAGAAAGAAAGGAAGTGGGGGAAAAAGTATGCACTCCTTGGAACAGTCCAAGAAGGGTGAAAAGGGTTCCAAACTCATCCACCCGAGTTTGCATGGGACTACCCTGTGTGCCCTAATGGCTTCATAGATTTCCAATAACAAAATCTTTATGCTTTCTCTCTCAGGAAGGAAATAAAATCCAAGAGGAATAATCTAGCACAAAATGACTGAAGCCTGGCATTTTGCTGTTGTTGACAGCTTTGTTGTTGTTTGACAGTTGGGAGGAGAGATGGGGGTTCTTGGGGGGCAGAGGGGGCTGAGAATGGGGGGTGTTTGTTGTTTTTAAGATAACTTTTAACTGTGGCACTCCATTGTTTTAATGCATGTGACAAGATTTTTTTGCCCATATATATAAGCAGAATTATTTTACTGACTGTATCTTCTCCCTACTCCCTCTGCTCATGGATGGTTTGTGAGAGCAGCCCTCAGCATGGCTAACAGCCTGCTCGCAGGCTGAGTCTCCTGCAAAAGCACCAGGCTCAAAATCAAAGCTCTCCAGACTCAAACATTAAGGGTGCAGCTGTTACATGGAATTAGTTGCTACTCAGCCTACTTTGAAAACTTGCAGAAAGAAACCAATTATACAAGCAAGTGACTGTACTGAAATGTGTTTAAGCTGCAGCTGACTTGCTAGTGATCCAATCTCATTTTAATAAGTACACTTACCTTTAAAAAAAAACAAAACAAAAAACCAAAACCCAAACCAAACAAAACTCCACAAAAACCCAAACAAACAAACAAAAACTGAAAAACCAAGCTGGAATGCTGTTGGGAGGCCAGTCAAGCCCCAGGCTGGCTGGGTTCAGAAATGCCAAGTCAAGTCACCCAGACCAGAGGCTTCTGTCCTAACCAGAGCACTCAATTTCACCACAGGCCACACTTGGAGTTCAGTGTTTCAGCACAAGTTGCAAAGAGTATTACAAGTTTGCAACTGCTTTGTGAAAGGACAGCATTTGGGTCAAAGAGATGAGAGCTTTCTAGCATACATTCTTGCAAACTGTGAGCGAAGTGCTGAAGAAGGTGACCAAAAGCCCTCCAAGCCCCCACAGTGCTGTCAGTCTGGTTACTCTTCTCGCCTTCCTCCTCACACACACACACAGGCGAGGCCAAGCCCCAGACACACACACAGGCGAGGCCAAGCCCCAGACACACGCGGGGCCAAGCCCCAGACACACACACAGGCGAGGCCAAGCCCCAGACACACACACAGGCGAGGCCAAGCCCCAGACACACGCGGGGCAGGGGTCAGCCCCCACGGGACACTGCTGCTCACCAGCCTGGAGGTGGTGCCGGGTCTGTTCCGCAGGGCAGGGGGTCTGTAGGCCTGTGCTGGCCGGGGCTGTGTGCCGGGCAGCTCGCCGCCAGCCGCCGGGCACCTGACGGCTCTCTGCGGGAACACGCCGTCCGGGAAGGGCTGCCACAGCACCTGCCACACCTCCTGCTCGCAGGGCACCTCGTGGGCGTGCAGCACGGCGCCCGTGTAGTGCCACACCTTGTAGCCGTTGCTGACCCGCAGGCGGGGGGCACACGTGGCCGTCACCATGTGCTCCCCGTCGGGACACCAAGCAAAGTACGTGGAATCCGAGGCCACCGGCTTGGATATGAGTTTGTAGTTCTTAACGTCCCACACTTCCATCTGTCCCCTGAGGTTTCCAAACCCTGCCAGCACCAGGATGTGTCCGTGGGGGCTATAGTAGGCAGCGTTGCGAGGCCCGGTGCCAAAATCAAACACGGGGTCACATTTCAGGTTAAAAACTGTGGCTTTGGCAGGCATGAAACCATACACAGCACAGAACTCGACTGAATTGGGGCTCCAGGCAACATCGTAAATAGGGCCATTTTTTGCTAAAGGAAAAGGAAAAACATGCAGCTGTTGGGAGACTGGTTTTTTTTCAGAGCAAGCCAAAATAAAATCCATAGCAATTCTTCATGCTTTGCTAAAATGCTGTATTCTAATTATTGACAGTGAAAATTAATGCTACTAGCAACAGAGGGAAAAACAACATTGTATCTTCTGATAACTTTAGTTACAGTTTGCAACAATAACTGCAGTCATTCCAAATTACCTCTGTAAGGTCAGCACCAACACTTTAACAGTAAGCATAGCTTGACATGTAAAAAAAATCAGGGTTTTTTTTTCCTCAAGTATGACCTCAGGACCTTCTCAAATTGTCCACTGGAAACCTGCGAAAACAGGAGTTTTATACCAGCTGGATGATAGTTTCTCTTCTTTCAAGCTAAGAAATATTGTGTAGTTCAGCTTTGTAGAGGTAAGTAACAGTGACCTGAGTTATCTTCAGACCATGCCCATGCACAATATGTTTTAAGTCAGATTTTAATCTGAGTGAGCACACAAAAACAGCTTTACACATAATGATCAAAACTTGGTACTGTTAGCAGCTTTTCTGGGGTTTGGAACGTTAGGAGATACTGAAAAATGATGAATTAGTGATGAAAACTCAGGTAAAATATCCAGAGGTAAATACAAACCCCAGGCCGTTACAACTTTTCATTATCTGGGATATTTACCCATAGTTCAGATAAATGCCAAGTGCATTACTGAACCCTTAAATCCAGAGTTGGCCCAAAATGTTCAAACTGAGTTAAAAGGTTCATGCCTGCTGTCACTCTGAAGTCTCATTATCTTGAGAAGCAAGGATGTATAATCACACTGGGTACTCCCCTTTGAAACCTTTCCAGTGACATGAACCCAATGTAGCTCAGATACAGAGGGAACACAAAATGACATTTGGTGACAGCAGCAGCTGCAGAGATGAGGGCAGCTCCATGCAGGCTTCAGAGTTCTGCCAGAGCCTGCAGCAGCACCACATCTTAGTCGAAAATGAAAAGCCCTCTGCCAGTGTGGAAAAAAGCTTCAAAACTGCACCTCAAAAAAGATCCAGCTCCGCAGGGAATGAGGCACCTCTCACTCCAAGTGCCCACCACTTGCTTTTATCAGTTTAGGCTTTTCCTTGAAAAGGAATAGCTAAGTTAAATGAAAAGTGCTGGTAAACTTCCTGTTCAATACAGATGCAGTAGAAATAAAGAATGTTTTAGTAAGTATGTAGTTAAACAAGTGTTCTCAAGCTGGGAAACTGCTCCCAAAGAGAGTCTATATACTGAGCCATAACCCCAATTCTCCTTCCCCAGGGGAGTTACCATCAAGGAGAAATGGGGCACAGTACCCTTCCACAAGTTTTGCAGCAGAAGGCAAACCGGAAATGTTCCCAGTCAGCACTGTTATGGAAATTACATTCACAGCACCTCCAGCAAAGAGAGTCCATCCCCAGTGCTCCCCAGCATTCCCAACAAACTGGCCTCTACGAGCCCAAACAGGCCAGATGTTTGCACACAACAGCAAGAGCTTGAGAGAAGGAAAGAAGACCCCCAGAGGGGAAGTTAAGACACGGACTCCCCGTTCAAGCTAGACACTGGAATTAAGCACATTCATCTGCTGCTCTCCAATATGTCATTTTGATGTCTTAAAACACTTCTGATTTTATAATACAAAATAAATGACTTCTATTTTCCATCACACTTCAAAAAATTGCTCTCACTCTGCCCTGACTCATTGAGTAACAGTATCTTGCATGTGTAAAAGTGCAGGCAGGATTATTCTGTTTGGTGACACACATTCCTGCCCATTATGGATTCTCAGACATCAGCCTGGCTCCATTCCTTAGCAAATGAGCACAGTTCCCCCCCCTGTGCATTTGAACACCTTCCCAAGCAAACTACCAGTATGTATTAACTGGAAGTGTTTGCTTTCTGCCACTGACATTAAGATGATAAATCTATCAAAGGTAAGAAAATTCAACTACTGGAAAAAAACCCAAACCAACCCAGAAAAAAGCAACATCTTCCTGCGGAGGTAAAAAAACAAACAAAAAATAAACAACAAAAAAAGTGAAGGATTTTTTGTTAAGAGGATTTTGCTTTCCAGATCAGGTGCCGACACGAAGCAGCCGGCAGGCGCTGCAGGAGCAGGCGCTGCAGCGGCGCTGCAGGAGCTGCAGGCGCTGCAGGCACTGCAGGAGGTACTCGAGACATCGCACCACGGCGCTCTCCCCGCTGGCCCCCACGTAGTGCAGCGTCTGCTCGCCGTAGTACGAGGCGCCGCTCTTGTCCACCTCGGTGCTGGCCACCACCAGCACTGCCGTGGCTGTGAACAGACACAGGAGGGCAGCTGCAGGGAGCCACAGCAGCCACTGCACAGAACACCCCACACAAAGCCAAATGGGCTCCGCTAGGAGCTCCTCCTGGCTGCTTGTCTCATACTGCTGGTATCGTTCTCTTTTGAATTTTCCTAAGTGCTAACACAAAAGGACTGAATACCTTCCTTCCTCAGATGGAAATGTCAGCCCAGTTTATTCATTCACTGTTAGATCACAAGCAAGTGAGCATCCTTTGCAGCTATAAAAAAAATACTACATTATGGCAGAAACCAAACATCCTGATCAATCCCTGTTTCCCCAAAACTTTTCCTCAATATCTTCTGTATGCACATCTGTTATCCAAGGCTGTGTCCCAGTGCAGGGTGCAGAGCAGGGCTCTGCCTCGCCAGGGCAAGGGCGAACCTGCCCCTGCCCCTTCCCCCAGACACATGCACCCCAAAATGTCTTGAGACATCAATCTTTGCTGTCTCTCACAGTCCCAAAGCATGGTTTCTACATGTGTAAAACCTTCCTTGTATTCCAAACTATGTGGGTTGAAGTAAAATGATTTGTACACAATCATTCTGAAACAGCTCATTGCTAACAAACAGCAAAGCAGAGGCTTGTCAGCTCACCCCAGACTAAGATTATATCATTGCATGAACTGTTCTCATGTTTACAATCCAATTACATTATCGACATAGAAAAAGAATTATATAGGAATTTGTCATTCAACTGCAAAATTTACAGCACGTATAGAGTGTTTTGAATTACAACACACAAAAAGATGAAAGCCACAGGAAAGTGCTGAGCACTCCAGGGTGTGCAGAAATGCACCTCAGCAAGGTGTTAATGGCTGCCCCCAGGATTTATCAGCATATGCACATGAAACACAAACCCCACACAGTAAACAAAGTAAGTCAATCCAAAATGAGCACAATATCAAAGTTTCAGTACACAGCTGCTATACCTTTTTTGTTCCATAGCATTGTCACCTTGTCAGCTTTAAAGAAGCTTTTGTTGGCCAGTGCTGACTGCGGGCCCCCGAAGTTGGGGTACTGGTAGAGCCTGACAAAGGACGGAGCACCTTTGCTGCCTGGGACATAAACAGCAACCTGAAACAGCCACGAGATTTCACTGCAGGTTAAAGCCTTGGGAGCACAGAGCGTAGTTACTACCAGGACTAAAATCAAAGTGGGGTTTTTTCTTTAAGAAAACCAAGAAAAAGATTGGAAGCTGGCTCAGAAGTACCTTGGTTGGCTGTGCTCCTGGGGACAACACGAAATCACTGACCTTCTGCAAATGCAGCTTATTTGCAATGGTATCTGCCAAGAAAAAGGCCACAGATGGGTGATGTTAACGACAAACCACTTACCTGGATGTCCTAAGCACATCCTTCTATGGGGCTGTCTCCTGGATAATACAGAGCAGTAAAGACATCACCACATCATTTTACCTACAAAACCAACTTGAATCAAGCCCATGTCTCAAACCCAGCACTTCGTATTTGGAAGTTGAAAAAGCAAAGGAAGCCTCTGAACCTGAAGTGAGCACAGCTTGTGTTTGAAGCAGATATTCTTCACCTTATCTGTGCTGGATTCAGTCACATTCGGGTGCCATCACACAGAGCAGGGGCTCTCCTCCCACACCTCTGTGGGATACCTCTTCCCAACAGGCCTGCTCTGGGCTCAACACTGCCCTTCCCACAAACAACTGATGGCAACAGCACCACCCCACAGCTCCACTGCAGCCAGGAATGTGCACTGCCAGCACACATCCTGCTGAGGCTGACATGCCATGCTTCCCACAGCTTGCTTAACATCAGCAGGGCTAATTCTCAGGACACTGAATCTCCTGTAGCCCTAATTCTTGTATCAACTTTATATTTAAAACAAAACAAAGAATGCAAAACTAAAAACACACGCAGCTGTTCTCCCCTCAGCTTTCTTTAACTCCTTTGCATTCTTGTTCTAAATTTTTATGTTTTTGCTTTTTTCTTTCCCTTTCCCTTTTCAACATCTATTGACCCAGATATTCTACCACCAACAGTAAATCTCCTTGGTAAAAATCTTCATGCTTCACTATTTCATTTTTTCCATCAATTTTTCATGAGCCATTTTTAACAGTCTACTGACAGAATATGCACAACCCAAGGAAGTAATCCCAGACCACATTTTCTAACGACCATTTCCTGGATCTCATTAAATGAGAAACAGAATCAGGCCTCTTTAATTGAAAATCAGATGCATTTCATATCATGTCAGTCAGTGAAATGATAAATAAGAAAGTGAAAACACACATCATTAAAGCATAATGATTCTGAATTCCAAACTGAAAGAGAATGTAGGCAGTATTTAAAATAAAAGGCAAGCAAAGGAAGAGACAAAGAAAAACCAGAAAACAAAAACCACCCCTCCAAAGAAGCAGCATTTATAGAAGGAGTGAAATGTAGAGAAATACTCGCATACTGAAGCTGTTGTTTTCAAAGAAGTGCACTTCATTGTTCACATTTCTGGCACAAATGCTTTCATCATCTGCCCAGCAAGGACACCTGCACATTAAGGGAAGTCAGAAACATGAAATGATGCTCATCATTGGCACTCCAGGATTGTTTTTCCCCCTCTGTTGGGAACCCAGTAAGTTCAAACACGATACATTTAATGTGGATAAATGACATCTGCATAGCAAGAAACATACAAGTGGACTTAGTTATTGTCTGCCCAGCTTTCCTCTGTGGTGCAAGGTGAGAGGGAATTTACAGTGAACTACACACAGACACAAGCACAGATTCTGGCTCTCAGTTAGCAGGAGGCACTGCTTTGAAAGCCAACACCACACTAACAGCTCCATTTACCTGGATCAGATTTTGAAAACCACATTTCTTTGTAAACAATTAGCATCTGAAAGGCTTATTTACCAGTTCTGCATCTTTTTCTGTATAAAAGACTTTAAGCATTTTCCAGTTCTCAGATCATGGAGCTGCAGGTTGGGCACCCCTGCTGTGCCATCCTTAGCAGCTGCAAAAAAACATAGTCTTTGAGGCTTAAATGTGCTTCACCCCAACATCCCACCTCATGGTTCTGCTAGCACCCAAACACACACGAATTTCTTGTGAGCATGCAACTTCTGCCCCTGAGGGACCAAACCCATGAATGCTGATTGCTGTACCTATTAACCTCAGTCTGTTTGCAGAAAGAACTCACATTTGGAGGTGTAGGGTTTCTACTCCCCACTCCAAGGCTGCAACCAGCCCCACCTGCACAGCTTTTTAATCCAAACCAAAAACCACCCTCATGGCAAACAATGGTGGCATGTTCTCCGCTCCAATGTTTTACTCCAATGTTTTACAATGTTTGTCCATTCCAGTGCAGTCACAGCTCTCTCTGCAAGCCATGCAAAATGGTTCTGCTGCTTTTAAACTCTCTGTACCTCCCTACCCCAGCCTGCCTGCTGCTGTCAGTGATCCACGGCAGACCCAGAACAGCTCACTAATAGCCCACAGCTCGTGCTGCCTTCTCTTATCCAACAGCCTGCCCCAGTTCCCAGTCTCCCCACAGCCTGGCCAGTTCCCAAGGCCCAGCCTTGCCCAGCTCTTCCCTCCCAAGCAGCATTTACACTCTCTGTGGCTCAGACAGGACTGCAGCTCTCAGAATCAGGAACTTGAACCCCTCCAGGGAGGGAATAAAGCTCTGGACATGGAGAACACTCCAGTCATGGGCCCCAGGGCAGGACACAACTGCTCCAAGACAGCGTGCCATCTCCCTTGCCTGCCCAAGAACACAAGCTGCCTGCACAGCACACTGCACCAGGACCACTTCCCAAAGTTTAGAAAACACCTGATTGACTGTGAGCACGTACACTCTGTCAGAGCGTGGGTAAGGATGGCCAACACCAGCTGCTCTCCCTCCTCCACTGTGCTCCTGACTGCCCACAGAACTTTCTGCACCCTTTCTGTACTGCTCATTTAGCCAGTAAATGCATACAGAGGCCAGCCAGCTACTAACCCAGACATGGGTTAAGACATGCACAAACCCTGTGCTTCCCCAGCTGACACAATACTCACTTGCATAGGCCTGCCACGTTGCCAGAACATTATTCTTTGGTGAGAATTCAAGGCAAACTGTCTTTGGGAGATCAAAGGAATGCAGTAACTCAGCTCTGGTGACATTAACAACATTGACTCTGGAACCAAAAGATGCTATTTCAATAAAACATGCTTACAGTAGTTAATTAATAGCTGAGAGAATTGTTCAAGTATTTGAATCTTCCAGATATGCCCCAAATTTGGTCAATGTAACAAAATTAGAAGAGCTTTTTTCCTCTCCTCCTGTTTTTACTGAATTTTTCCAAGAGCACATTTTAAAACCAGAAACCCAAGCATGACAGAGACCAAGCAAAGTGANCTGGTGACATTAACAACATTGACTCTGGAACCAAAAGATGCTATTTCAATAAAACATGCTTACAGTAGTTAATTAATAGCTGAGAGAATTGTTCAAGTATTTGAATCTTCCAGATATGCCCCAAATTTGGTCAATGTAACAAAATTAGAAGAGCTTTTTTCCTCTCCTCCTGTTTTTACTGAATTTTTCCAAGAGCACATTTTAAAACCAGAAACCCAAGCATGACAGAGACCAAGCAAAGTGACCACTGGTCAAAATATAACACATATTTTTGTATGCACCACATAAGCTCTAAACAGGAGAGTGAACTCTATAATGCACCTGATCTGTAAAAAAGGAACCTTGTAATGTTCACAAGGTGTATAGACTTGTTATCTTCCGTGGAGTCTACTAATGGATTAATCCCAGAGACCAGGTACTGAATAGAAAAATCAACCAAAAAAGAAAGCATATCCAGACTGCACGGGAATGGGTGTCTTATAAACAGGAGAAGAACAGCAAATATTTCATCTGATAGTCAAGAAACAAACCCACTATGAAACAATAAATTCCATTTAAAGTGTACATGCAAACACCTGCATTAACAACAATCACCTCTGCACAAACAAGAATGAATAAGGCATAACTGATTCCATTTATTTCATACAATTAAGAGTTAAGATAATAAAATGCACCCACTTTTCTCCATTGCACCAGGCAAAGAGGGAGCCATCCTTGCTAAAAGCAACAGCTTTGCAATTTTTTCCAGAATCCCTAAAGAAATAAGAAATGCACATGAGTATCCAATAGTGCCATAGTTAAGGTTTTCTTAACAAAAACAAACACAACAACTTTCCTGCTGTGCTCCTGAGGAGCCCTGTGTCACAGTGCAGTCCCTGCTGCCCCTGTTCAGGGACTGTCACCTGGCAATGAGAGCTCAGGCAAATGCAAAGCCTTCCAAACCATCAATTTTCTGAACTCACTTATATGCACACATTTTTCAATTCTAGAGTCTACCTTTACTACTCAGAAAGCCATTTCTTTTGTGCCAGTGGCAGCAGTACCTTGGGAATGCCGTGCTCTCGGTGAAGCTGGGGGGCCCATTCACCATGTACAGCCCTTCGGACCCTCTCACTGCAACAGGAAACAAACAAATCATTTCAAATGCAGGAAATTGTCCAAAGCAGATCTTTTTCTAGTTTGTGAACCCTGAGACAAGAACACTCTTTCCCATACTTGCTATAAGGAACTTCCAAGGCATAACGGAGACGCCCCTGGAGCTCCCACCCCAGCCCTTCTGCAGCAACACCTCCTGCAGGACTGTGCCCGGCCGGGAGGCAAGGAACCACGAGGATGGGGATCCACAGCCTCTGCACAGCCTACGCCCTAGTCTCACAGTAAAACAGTTCTTCTCATGCCTAAATACAATTTCCCAAGGCTCACGTACACNTCTTTGGGAGATCAAAGGAATGCAGTAACTCAGCTCTGGTGACATTAACAACATTGACTCTGGAACCAAAAGATGCTATTTCAATAAAACATGCTTACAGTAGTTAATTAATAGCTGAGAGAATTGTTCAAGTATTTGAATCTTCCAGATATGCCCCAAATTTGGTCAATNACCGGGCCGAGCGCGGACATGGTGGCCAAGCAGCGCATCCGCATGGCCAACGAGAAGCACAGCAAGAACATCACCCAGCGAGGGAACGTCGCCAAGACCTCGGTGCGCGGGGCCGGGACGAGCCGGGCGGGCACGGGCGGGGGTGGCGGGGCCGGGCCGCGCTGCGCTGACGGCGGTGCTGTGCTCGCAGAGAACGGCCCCGGAGGAGAAGGCGTCGGTCGGGCCCTGGCTGTTGGCTCTGTTCATCTTCGTGGTCTGTGGATCAGGTGAGCGGCCGCGCGCGGGCGCCCGGGTCCGGTAGTGCCGCTCCGGGCCGGGCACTGCCCCTCCGNTTGTATGCACCACATAAGCTCTAAACAGGAGAGTGAACTCTATAATGCACCTGATCTGTAAAAAAGGAACCTTGTAATGTTCACAAGGTGTATAGACTTGTTATCTTCCGTGGAGTCTACTAATGGATTAATCCCAGAGACCAGGTACTGAATAGAAAAATCAACCAAAAAAGAAAGCATATCCAGACTGCACGGGAATGGGTGTCTTATAAACAGGAGAAGAACAGCAAATATTTCATCTGATAGTCAAGAAACAAACCCACTATGAAACAATAAATTCCATTTAAAGTGTACATGCAAACACCTGCATTAACAACAATCACCTCTGCACAAACAAGAATGAATAAGGCATAACTGATTCCATTTATTTCATACAATTAAGAGTTAAGATAATAAAATGCACCCACTTTTCTCCATTGCACCAGGCAAAGAGGGAGCCATCCTTGCTAAAAGCAACAGCTTTGCAATTTTTTCCAGAATCCCTAAAGAAATAAGAAATGCACATGAGTATCCAATAGTGCCATAGTTAAGGTTTTCTTAACAAAAACAAACACAACAACTTTCCTGCTGTGCTCCTGAGGAGCCCTGTGTCACAGTGCAGTCCCTGCTGCCCCTGTTCAGGGACTGTCACCTGGCAATGAGAGCTCAGGCAAATGCAAAGCCTTCCAAACCATCAATTTTCTGAACTCACTTATATGCACACATTTTTCAATTCTAGAGTCTACCTTTACTACTCAGAAAGCCATTTCTTTTGTGCCAGTGGCAGCAGTACCTTGGGAATGCCGTGCTCTCGGTGAAGCTGGGGGGCCCATTCACCATGTACAGCCCTTCGGACCCTCTCACTGCAACAGGAAACAAACAAATCATTTCAAATGCAGGAAATTGTCCAAAGCAGATCTTTTTCTAGTTTGTGAACCCTGAGACAAGAACACTCTTTCCCATACTTGCTATAAGGAACTTCCAAGGCATAACGGAGACGCCCCTGGAGCTCCCACCCCAGCCCTTCTGCAGCAACACCTCCTGCAGGACTGTGCCCGGCCGGGAGGCAAGGAACCACGAGGATGGGGATCCACAGCCTCTGCACAGCCTACGCCCTAGTCTCACAGTAAAACAGTTCTTCTCATGCCTAAATACAATTTCCCAAGGCTCACGTACACCACGGTCCCGGGAGAGCCTAAGGGAACCTTTTAACACACCTTAAATGTGACCTGCGGACTGCGCAGCCCTGCCTGGAACGCGTTCTCCAGCTCTTCCCTCACACTCCCCATCAAGATCCAAACTTACAACAGACGGCAGTGAGCAGCCCAGAGTCTACCCTGAACAACTACAGCCCGCACAGACCAGAGTGAGGGGAAACAGGCTGGTGTTTAAAGCTCACAAATACAGAAAATGAAAATACACATCCCTTATGTCAGGGACAGTTTAAACAGTGAGATACTGAAAAGGAATCTGACTTTTGGAAAGACCTTCACAACCCGGGCGGACACGTCAGCGGGCTCCGAGCTGCCGGGAGCTGCTGCCCGCGCCTCGGGTCGGCCCCGCGTCCTGCGGCGCCCTCCATACACCGAGAGCTCTCGCAGGCCGCGGGGGAGCCGGCGGCGGGGCGGCTGCTCGGGCCAAGGGCCGGGGTGAGCAGCGGCACCCCAGAGGAGGGTCCGGCCGCGCCCCGGGCCCAGCGAGCACAGGGCCCGGCGAGCCCTGACCAGTGCCGGGAGCGGCACCGTCAAGAACTCCACGACCGGGACCAGACTTGGTCACGCCGCGGTAGCGCACACTGGGGAAGGGACGCGCGGCGGACGCCGACGGGCACCGAAGGGGCACCGGGCCACCCCAGCCCAACTTCGCGCTCGCCTCCCGCGCACCAGCCTCGACCTCGACGCCGCCCGGGCCAGACGCACCTGCGAGCAGCGGCGTGGGCGGCGCCATCTTGGGGCGCGGGCGGAGCGGCGTTTCCGCTTCCGGGTCGGCGGCGGCGCAGCGGCCGCAGCGCGCGCCACGTTCCCGGGCGGGGCGGGGCCTGGGGCGCGNCTGCGCTGACGGCGGTGCTGTGCTCGCAGAGAACGGCCCCGGAGGAGAAGGCGTCGGTCGGGCCCTGGCTGTTGGCTCTGTTCATCTTCGTGGTCTGTGGATCAGGTGAGCGGCCGCGCGCGGGCGCCCGGGTCCGGTAGTGCCGCTTCGGGCCGGGCACTGCCCCTCCGGGCCGGGCACTGCCCGTCCGGGTCCGGCACTGCCCTTCTGGGCCGGGCACTGCCCCTCCGGCCCCGGCGGCGCTCGGGGCTCCTGAGCTCGCTGCTATCGCTGCCCGGCGAGCTCTCCCCTCTCCGCTCTCTTGCAGCCATATTCCAGATCATCCAGAGCATCCGGATGGGCATGTGAGGGGCCGGTCTCGGGCCATGGCCCGCCGGCCCCGGCCGCCGCGGCAGCTGCCGAGGAGCGGCGCGCGGCACCGGCCGTGTCGCATTCCAGGTCCTTTCACGAGTCATTCCGAGTTTTCTAGCCCGTGCCACAGTGCCTTGAACAGCACCACATGTATAAAGCAATAAAAGTCTATTGTTGATCTACAATCGTGGACCTACTTATTCGCTGAAGATCCAGCCTGGTCTCTGTAATACATGGAGCTATATGCGACGTAGGTCCATAGGAACTGACATCTGTTGTAAACACCGGTCCCAGACCAGTGTCACCCTCGCTGTGTAGCTGGAAATGGTTTTATTTGACGCTGGAAGCCAGGATTCCTGTAGAGGCTGGAGCCCGACTGTGCAGCATGTTCGCGAGGAGCCTCTGCGGCTCCGCAGCCCCGCCGTGCATCCTCCGTGTGTGCTAGGGTCGGCCCACTGCAGCATGTGGCAGTGCTCGCACTCGTCCTCACCACGGCACCGCCTGTAGCTTTGTCCTAATCCACGCAAAATGCTTGTCTGTGTAGGGGTAGTGGGGTAGTGAGGAACCGGCACGGCCGGGCAGCAGCTGCTCCTGGCAGGACCCGGTGCTGGAGCTTCATGGACTGCGGGAGCACCATGGCCAGACCTGCGGCTCCCCAAGCCTCTGCCGGCCGTGCCTGTGCTGTAAATACTTCTTGGACAACTTTCAACAAGTGGTGATAGTTTTAAATTTGACAATGTTGTGCAGGAATATTGGGTGCAGGGAGGGGGGGGACATGCTGCCCCCCTGCCCACAGTTCTGCTTCTGTATGTGCAGCCCCTGCAGAGTGTGGTGTGTCTTGCAATATATATTTAATCCTATTTAAGGTAAAACCTGCCTTCAACTCGATTTCTTTTAACAATGGATCCAGTACTTAACTGCTTCCCTACTGGTGATCACAGTTCCTTCTTCTGTAGACAACTGTAACTTGAGATCATGTGGAAAATGCTGCTATTGATCATATTTCCCTGCTGATGGCCCTGACTCCTGCTGGCTCTGCTGTCTGCGTGGTGACAAAGGTGGTGGCAATTGCTCTGCTGGTGCAGGCAGTTGCTAAAGGAAGATTTCTTTTTTCCAAGTTTCTTAGTAGAAGACAAATTTTAAGTCTGGTTACACTAGAAATAATAGAAAATGAAATGGGTTGAGGTTAATGAAATGCCTGTTAGCTGTGAAGGAGCAGATCTTTTGTATGCGTTGTATTTCCATATGGAATCATTGGGACTGGTGTAAGCCAGCGCAGCCCCGAGCGTGCCCAGGGCACAGGGACCTTGTGCTGGGACACTTGTGTGCTGTGGCGGGGGAAGTCTGTATAATCGCTGATTTTAAATAAAGTTCTTTTCAAACGCAAGTTGTGTTCACTCTGACGTGGGCAAAGCAGGGCTCTGCTGGGTGTTGAAACTCATTAATTGGCTTTTCCCTGAGAGGGCACCCCCATGCACAGCTGTCTGGGTGCTGGGCCACAGGGCCTGAGCTGGGGCTGCCAAGGCTCTGGACACACCTAGCTACTGCTCCCCTTCCCTCTGGGGACCAGACATCCCCCCACAGGGGTTCAGCAGGTGCCTTCTCCTCACCTCTTGTCTCTGCCTGCTGGGAATGCCACAGAGGCCCCAGGAGTCTGAGCAGCTCCTGCTGTTGCTGCAGGACTCATTGGTTGTGCCAGCACAGCATCCACTCGAGGGTTGTGGGAACGTTCAAGGTGGTTTGTGCAAGCTGGTTCTTCAAAGTTCAGTAAATTCTTGCTTTGGTGCAAGCTGGCGACAGAGGTGCATGCAGTGCTGTGCCCTGCAGCGGCACTTCTGTGAGGGGTCATGGGCAGCTGCAGTGCCAGGCCTAGGGCTGGGTGGGGGCTTCTCTGGGGGGCCTTCTGGCCCCAGCCGAGCGCTGGGTCCCGCATCCAAGTACAAAAGCTGCAAAACACCACACTTGTTTCTTTCCCAAACCTAACACAGCAACACCCGTGTTTCTTTCCCCTGGTGAGATGCAGCTTGTCACTTGCCGGCACTGCCAGCTGACACGTTCTGACGTGCTGGCTGTGACCCTGTCCCACAGTTGCAGATGGTCGGGTTCTTCAGCGGCGCTGAGCCTGCTGAGGTGACGTCATTAACCACCTGCAACACACCTGTCTCACATTTTTTATTTTTTCTTTTCTCCTGTGAAGCCTTCTCAAGGCTGGCTGCAGGACTGCGGTTCAGTAACGCATCAGGAGGGCCACATGGTTTGCTTCCTAAGGCGAGAGGTCTCTGCTCTCCTGCCAGGCCTTTCACAGCTGCCGGAACCGCACAAAGCGCTGTAGCCACGTCCCCGGCGCTGTGTCCGCGTCCCGCCCATCCGCGCACACGCAGCACGCCCGGGGCCGCGGCAGCGAGGGCAGCCACACCTGCTCCGGGCACCGACAGCCGCCAGGAGAGGGAACGGCACCGAAGGCGGGGGGCCGGGACAGGTGGCGGCAGCGGCGCTGGCAGCGACGGCGCGAGGGCCCGAGCGACGGGGAACCGGTCCGAGGCAGCGGCGGCGGATCCGGGGCTGCGGGGACGGCCCGGGACCGGGAGTGGGAACAGGAATGGGACCGGGAGTGGGACCGGGCGGGGGCGGCGGGGGGACAGCCCCACCCCACAGCGCCGCCCCGCGGCCGCCACGGCCCCCCCAGGTCCCGCTGCGCCACGGCCGGGCAAGGGTCCGGGGAAGGATCTGGGGAAGGGTCCGGGGAAGGATCTGGGGAAGGGTCCGGGCAAGGGTCTCTGCTCCAGGCACAGCCCCACAGCGCCGGCCGCAGCCGGGGAAGGGCCGCTTTGTGCTCACCTCACCTGGCACCTGCCCCAGAGCCGCCTCATTGCTGTGCCAGCCTCCTGCACACGCTCCCCTCCGAGCCAGGGCCGCGACCTTGAAGCTCTCCTCAGTAACCATTTCCTCCGCATCCTCCAGTTTCCGTAGCTTCCCCCCGCATCTTCGGTCACATCCTCACATCCTCTCCGAGTCACCGGGCCTAAATCAGAGCCACCTCTGCCCAGCTTCTCTGCATTCAGAGCATTCTGTGACACCACGACTGCAGCCCGCTCCCAGCCCACGCTAAAGCACATGCAGCAGCTGAATCCTTTATACCAAAGCTACGGAATACCGTCGAAGTCGTGTTAGAGCACCCGCATCCGGTCCGGAGAGCCAGCTCCCCCACCCAGCCAGAGCCCAAGCGTGCGGATCGCGGGGCAGCCCGGTGTGCCGGGAACAGCGGCGGCAGCCGCGGGCAAGGAGCCGTCAAGGGGCAGCACCCAGGCGGGCTGGCAGCAGCAGCCCTGGCCACCGCGGCTCTCTGCCATCTGCAGTCACACATCTGGCACCGCGGCGGTCTCACTGTGACAACTGCTGCTCCTGTTCCTCAGGCTGCCTCTGAGAAGAGCCCGCAGCATCCCCAGACCCCTTCTGCCAGTTGACAGCGCTCTCACAAACCGAGCTGCTGTCCAGAGCTGAATACAGCTTATCTCTAGGAGAAAACTAAACACAAACCCCCAAAGCAAACCTGACAGGAGCAGAGCAAAGCAAAGGCTTTCTAACAGGATCTGTTCAATCTTTGTTTCATCCCCTCTTTTTCAGACTTACTAAATGCTTTTTGCTTTTGGAGAAAGCACCTGTAGCACCCCAGTGTGAAGGATGTGCCTGTTCCTGCCCCACACCTCACACACAGAGGAACAGGCTTTCCAAGGGGAGCAGAGCTGCCCGGGACTGTCCTCGTGGGCCCAGTGCTCCTCTGCTCCCAGCACACAACCAGTGACCACCTGAGCCAGGTTCAGATGTCTCTGTTTCACTCAAAAGTGAACTGACAGTCTGAGTGTATCCTCCAGAGAAGATTTAATCAAATACTCACCTGAGGGACTCGTTCCCAGAAGTCCCTGATTTGTCCCTTTTTTCTTACTTTACCAGCATCATCCTCACTGTACAGCTGGAATGAACCACGGATGGCACTGGAGAGGAAACACACAGCTACTGGAATATTTTGCTTTCTAATCTGTGTGCACTGAAGTGTCCCAGCAGTGCTCACAGCACAGGGGTGCAGCAGGCAGAAAACACCAATCCACACCTAAGGGAAAGATTATTCTGGTGTTACTTCAGTGAGAACTTTTTAAAAAGCACACAAGACTGTCTGTTTGAACTGTGCTGTACTGATACTTACCAAGAGGAGGAGATGCTTCTCAGTTTCCAGGCCATGGACATTTCTTTGAGATCTGAACACACCAAAACTTGCAGTTCCCATTGTTTCTTCTGTTTTACCTTAGATAGAAACCTGAGCAGAGTTAGACCCGCTAAGGGCTCAGGTACTGCAGCAGACATTCACAGCAGTGACTCAGCAGGCCCACATGTTTATTTAGAGCTATCAGTGCAAACCCAAACCCCTAAGGCAGCCACTGACAGCATCAGAAGATGCTTCTCCTAGAAGAGAAGAAACCAGTCTGTTGTATGAGAGCGGTAACCCTGGCATTGGTCTGCTACTGCCTCACTGACACTGCATTTCTCAGTTTTGTTCAGAAAAGAGCAACTGAATTTAATTATACTGCAACAACATCTACAGCCACAAGAGTCAACAAAACTGGTTTAATTTCAGAAAATGTGTTAAAATATATATATATTTGTACATCAATTTGACACACTGCATTAGTTTACACAAATGATGGTCTTTCTTGAAACGGTATTTATGAAATGTACATTTTTAATTTAAATACTCAGTATACACTGCATTTAATCTGCATGTTGCATTTATTAAATACATTAAATCTGCAATGTAACAAAACGTTTTCTGCATACGAAATTCAAAACACCATTTTAAATGAACAAAAGATGGCTCACTTCATTTATTTGTTTTAACAACTAGTGCCTAGCACACTAGCTTAGCTCCACCAACACCAGCTGTTCTTTCTCTTTATTGACATTGTTCACAGACTAGTACATATTACACTAAGAGTGCTGGATAAAAACATGAGGTACGGAAGTGGTTCAAAGATTACAGGTCATGCAGATCATGCGAGACAGCAAAGAAAGTTGTGAATGAGAAAACACTAAATAAAAAATACATAAAGAATGTGCATTATAAAATAAAAAAAAAGAAAAACCAAAACAAAAAACCAACAACCAACTCAATTACACAGCTTTGCTTCTTTGGTTACAAAGTAGGTTGAACAATTTCACAGCTTTTTATTCCCACCCAAAAAACCAAACCAAAAACGAAATGTCAAAAAGCAGAGGAATCATGGCCCCTTTCTCTCTATTAGAAAGTAGAAACAGAAATGAGCAAAGTTTTCTTCATCAAAATAGCCCATCACTTATTTATTATATCACAAGGACTGGTGACTACCTGTACAGATGCACTATGGTCTTCATACTTACACTCTATACAAAATTTACATTCAAGCTGGATCTTTACTACCGTAAATAAATACCAAAGGTCAATTGCCATTAGTGTTAGAAATATGCCAGGATTCTTTGTTCAATTATTGCCTAGACATTGTATCTATTAACGCAATCCCATCTATCATTTTACCCATACAGACATTTATTTAAAAAAAAAATTCAAAAGTTCTGTGACATTGTTCATGTACATTATGAAAATAGCAGCCCTGTAATAAATAAAACAAATAAATGAAACTAACATAGGCAAATGTTACTTATATGAAGAGAACAGTGGCTCTGAAGAGGAATTGTTGCTCCTCACCAGACAGCAAGGCTCAAAGCAACCCAGGAGCAATGGGAACCTCAGAGAGCCAGGCAAGCTCTACCAGCCCTCCCTGCGAAGCCCGGTGAGGATCCGGGCTGCAGGGACTCCTCCGCGCCCTCCCGTGTGCAGCCAGGCTGTCCGGGCACCTCCCGGGCCGCAGCCACGGCGCGGAGCTGCGGGAGGGGGATTGTCTAATACTGACAAGGCCAAACACACAAGAGAAGCACGGCTGCTGGCACACGGGACGGGCTCACGCCGAGGAGACGTTGGGCTGCGGCGGCTGCGCCTGCGAGGCGCTGCTGGGGGCGGCCTGTTGGCTGGACAGCTGGGATAACTGATCGTTGTTGGAGAGGGATTTTAACAGTGCATTTTCTCGTTCAAGTAAAGAGTTTCTTTCAACTAATTCTTTTATTTGTTCCTTCAGGACTTCCACTTCTTCTCTCACTGCATACATCAAATGGCTTTTCACTAGATCCTGCAAAGAACAAGTGGACAGTTACACCACGGGAAAGAACAGTTTCCTTCACCCCAGCGCCAGGACTTACTGTTATGGCTTTCACTGCAGTAAGCCTGGAAAAACAAAGCATTCCTTGCCAAAAATTTATGAAGAAATCAGCCTTTGAGCACAAACAACCCAGCCCTTTTGTGAAGTGGGCCTAGTATCAGAAGCTTTGTCTCCAGTCACTTCAGTTATGTGGAAGCCAAGGATGAGAGTGACATCCCAGCTCCTTCGAGGGAAAGCACCAGCTCTGATGCTGTGACCTGGGGGTATGGGCTATGGCACACAGGCCCAGTCACTGAGGTGTATGAGAAGCGAGTCAACAAGAAACCTTTTACATCATCAGAAGTGAAAATGTAACCACTCTAACTGAACCTGAGCAGCATGTTAAGGATGGCATACCCGACCCTTCAGAAAAACTAGAAATGAACTTGGCTAGAGTAACAGACTGAAATGTGCACGATATTTTCAGCACTCCTTCAAGTTCAATCACTTTGTTCACAACAATTGGTAAGAAAACTAATTGAAAAATATTTCTGGGCAACAGTAAAAGCAATAATGGTTTGTGGTCATTCATAGTGGATACCAAAAATCCTTTTTTCAATAGATGTTCTCAGTCTGACCCACCTGGAGGGATGTCACAGCCTCACAGAAACACAATACAACAGGAAACTTATGCACAGTGATGAACCACATTAATCCTAATACAAACAAAAACTTATCTTACTTACCATTGCCTGTTCTATTTTGTTGTCAATGGCAACAACACTTGCACCAGACGCACTGTAAATACAATGAGAAAACTCTGTGAACATTATTGTATCACTCAGGTAAAACTGTGCACCCGCAGGAGTCCTGGATCATGCTGTCACTGGAGGGCTGAAGCTTAGTGTCCAGAATTCAGTATACACTCATAGGGGGGTGTCCCGTGTCCCTCCCACCCCTCCACCCCACCCAGCTGCCCAGTACACTTGTTACTCACAAGAAACACTGCTCCTTCAGTTTATACCTTCTCATACTGGGCTTATGACACCCAGAATGATAAAAATGCATTAGAATAAACACTAAATCAACTGCTTTCATTCCTGGCCTCATTTTCCAGCTTTCTTCACTGAGAAAAACAAGAATTCATGGGATATTAATGGGATTCTCACCGCTAGCATTATTTCTTCCAAACTGTTTTTATAAAGCAATGAAGAAAAAATCCTGTTATAAGACTTGTTCTCCGGATTCACTTGAGTCCACCTTCCAGGAAAGGAGCTCCCGGCTCAGCACTGCCCCTGGAGCCTGTGGCAGCAACCAGCAGGAGGGCGAGACACAGCCCTGGGCCCTGCGGCCACCTCCTGGCTCCCAGTGAATTCTCCCTGGATCCTGCCTGGCAGCTGACAAACACACGGCCGTGGGTCACGGCTAGGGCCAGGCTCGTTCCACACACACTGGTGCAGAATGTCCACCAGCACACCTCAGGACACTGTGAGGATGTGTACTGACCGTGCCAACAAGACCCCAAAGTGCTTCTCTGCATGCTGCGTGACAGAAACCCAGCCCTTACCTGCCAGGCTCTGTTTGCACTCAGGCCGCAGGCACACGAGCCAGTCCCTCACCCGCAGCTCTGGAGCCAGGATTTCGGCAGGCTGGCCGTGAGCCCGCTCTCCCACAGCCTCTGCTCTCTCCGTGCAGAGAGGAGCTGGAGCTCCCCCAGGGCACGCAGGGCTGCAGCTGCCATCTCCCCGTCCCCTCCACACTGCCCTCCCAGCCCGGATCTCGGGGGTCCCGTGTTCCACCCAGCTCGCTCTGACACAGACTGAGCAGTTCCTGGGCTGGGACAGCCCAGCAGTGAGAGCTGCTGATAATGCTCCCGGCCACGAACAAGGCTATCAGCAGTGTGCAGCCACGTTTAATAGAGTTAACACGGGGAAAATGCAAGGGTTGCAGTCATGCAAAGAGTCATTTGCCTCTCTGGAATTGTGCAACTCACCAAAATCAAGTGTTAAGAAAAAAAAAACATTCAAGGCTTTTTACGAAGAGAGTGGCAATGTGCTCAGCAGTACTAGTCACAGATGTGACACATGGCTCAGCTCCTCAAGAGTGATACTGATCAGAGAAGTTAATTTGAAGGGCTCCCACAGAACCGTCAGTACCAGCACTGGGCTTTCACAAGCAGAGGGCATCAAGTTTGCAGACTGAGTAACAGCCTCTATTTCTACAGAGCCCATCTTGAAACCCAAACCAAAAGTGCTGAACACCCATTTCAGAAGAACATTGTTCCAGTCTCGTACTGTCTTCTAAGCCTCTTTCAAACCCTATCTATGGTAAACCTCCTCAGAAAAAAAGCTATTTATAACTCATGCCAAAGGAAGTATTCCTTTCCATGTTGAATTAACATGCATCAGACTCCTCTGGCACGGTCAGAAGCATCCGTGTTCATGAACCACAAAACCTCAAGACTCCGTGTCCTCTCACAGTCCTTCATGGACACCACTCTCCAGGTCAGATGAGGCAGCTCTAAGAGGTAACAAGAGGACAGTTAAAGCAAACACCACACTTAGCAGTGGGATCTACCTCCCCATCTTTGCAGCACAATTGTACAACTTCTGTCAATACCCGGGTAGTCAAAATTGAGATTGGAACTTTGTTCTTCTATCCCTATTTCAGCTATTTTGTAGTGTGATCATTTAAAAAAAATGAACCCCACTACATCACTCCAAGTAAAGGCATTCAAGCAGCTCCATGAGAAGACAGGCAGCCTTCCCTCAGCCTCCCCAGGAGCTGTGGCTGCGTGGTGCACTGCAAGGCACCTTTCCCGTGTGCACCCTGTGCTCTGAGCCCCCCTCTGCCTGCCGGCTGGGGGGAGGAACTGTCTCCCCCTGCCCTGGGACTGTACTGAGCCAGGGACACCACTGCTCTACCACACACACCCCATGATGTGTGCCATGACACCAACAGAGCTGGAAGCTCTAAGGAGCTTCTACACGATTTGTAATGTTCTTGCTGCCCTCGTGCCCAGAGCAGCTGCGCTAAGACTGAAATGCTGGGTCTGGATTCCAGCCCTGCTCCCCGTACACATCCCAGTGCCCCTCCCAGCTTCAGCAGGCAGAGGCTGGGACCACACAGACCCTCACACACCCACATACCCAGGAGAAGCTCCACACTGACAGAGGGCGCCCCAGTTTGCCATCAGGATAAAACCAGCTGACTACACTTCATGTCACTTTCTAAAAGCAGATGAGAATTAGATGTTATGGTAGTACAATTCCCACATAATTTTGTTCTTTATTCATCTGACAGTGCTCCTGTGGGACAGTCATAAGCAGAGTCCTCCAGTGACAGCTACTCTGAAGGAAATTCCAAATGTGCTGCCAAATCTTAAAATTTTGTATTTTTGTCAAATCCTAATCTTGACATAAAATTCCAGTTTGCATAGAAATATTTTATCCCATGGCTGCAGGATGACATTTATAAATACAATCCAGTCCTTATGAAAAGGCCAGGAAGAAACCCAAAATATCTCTTAAATAAGCCTTTTTGGATGACTGAACGGAGAGAGAGTCTGACACATTCTGTGAGTGCACCATGCACTGTAGAGCCAATGCCTCAAATTGCAAATCCTGGAATTAGAAGAGGAAAGACACCATTTATCTCTTGTAAAAAAAAAAGACCAATTACTGATTGCTCCAAGAACTACAGATGTCTGACAATTACTGTCAAAACTGCAAAAAAACCCCACATCAAGTATCACAGGGCAGATAAAGGTTTGCATTAGGCATGTAATACCTGTTTTTAACAGCAAAACCCCCACCCCACACTGAGCTTCTGCAGCCCACCAAGTATCAAACAGATACAAGGCACACTTCATTTTGACTTGGACCTCCCAGTTAAGGTCATGTCAATGAAGGCTCTACCCAAAAAGATGTTATATTGGTACACCAAGTGCACACTGAGGCCCACAAGGTACACGGCAAGATTTACTGTCAGCAAAAACATCAAAGACCCCTCAAGCACAGTTTGTCATTCCCAGAGATGGATGGTAAACCCAATGTTTTCCTACCTTAAACACCAGGTAGACAAAACCTCACTTTGGCAGGGAAATCCTCATTTTGGTGGTTTAAAAAAATCTCAGTGGCTTTTGTTTTACCTATTCAATTGCCTTCATCTCAACTGAAAAGTTCTCTCACTTTTCCTCTTCTGGGAGGAGGGGGAGCTGAGTGAGTGGCTGCATGGAGCTTAGAGCTGGCAGGATGGAATGAAGACAGCCCTTCTGGCACTCAGCATGGGGCTGGAAGGCTTTGAGATAAGGACAGATTTGACTGGGATGTTCTAGATTGAAGGGAATAGCTGCTCCTTCTGTGCAGCTATTACCTGCAAGCTCCTGTGCTTGCCATGGGCTTACTTGCCCAAGTCTGTTAGAGCCCATTGCTTGTTAGTGGCCACATTTTGCTCTCACTGCTGCCACACTGCTCTTATCACCCGACTGCCGTGCCTGGAACACCTGATAACAGCCACTGCCGTGTGCCTGGGCTGGCAGGTGCCCAGGGCAGCGCTGCCACACTGGGCAGGCTGGAGCTCCATCCAGAAGGACTGTGAGCTGTGCATGAGCCCAGGAGCAGCAGACACCGAGCTGCAGCCCATGGAGAACCAGCCCTGCAGCAGGTGGGTGCCCCCAGTGTCCTGGGACGTCTGCGCTGGAAGAGGCTCCTGGCAGGACCCCTGGCCCAATGGGAAGAGGAGCCCACTCTGGAGCAGGTGTGTTGGAATGATCTGAAGCAGGCTGTTCCTGAAAGACTGACCCTGTGGAAAGGACCCGATGCTGCAGCAGATGATGAAGAGCTGCAGCCCATGGGAAGGACCCAGACTGGAGAAGTTCAAGGAGGACTGTCTGTGTGGGTGCTGTGCTAGAGCAGGGGAGAGTGTGAGGTTGCCCTGCAGTGTGTGGTGAAGACCACAGCCAGGAAGGCTGCAGGACCCAACCTGACTCAGCTTTGGTGTCCAAGAGCTCCACGCACCACATACCTCTCCTGTCCTGAGTGACCACCATGAGAGGCAGAGCCCAAAATCACAGACTGAACTATCTCAGTGGACATCCGTGGACAATGTGCAGCCTGGGGCACACACTACAGGAATGGCACCTATGGATTACAGCAAAGGATGGGAAGGGGTGGTGGTGCTAAAGGAGGCTGTACTGGATAGTGTGTGACCTGAGCATGAGGAGAACAGTATGGAATAAAGGGCACATAATGTGCTGCTTTGGGCTGGGGTAGAGCTAATTTTCTCCACTGTAGGTGCTATGAGGCTGTGCTTTGGTTTTGCACTGAAAATGGTGTTTGTTATTGCTGAGAAGAACTTGCATGCACAACACCAAGGCCTTTTCTGTTTCTCACCAAAAAGGTTAATGTCTTAACGTTAACTTGCTAATGGCCACAGGAAAATTTAACCTTCAACCTCATATTCATGGGCACCTCATATTCATGGGCACCAAGATCCATTTCAATTATTAATTCAACAAGTGCTATTGCACTCAGTGTGGTGTTTTCACCATTAATGTCATTAGATACAACTATCATCCTTCCAAGACACACCCTCTGAACCTCAAAATTCCCCTCAAAACCTAAGTAAAAAAGACTAAGAATCAAACTTCAAAGGTATTTGCAGCTTAATCCATTCAACATGCTTTAAAAAAGCACAGTGGTTCATTTTTAGATATTTCACAGACCTCAGTAATATGTGTATTTTATGCCAGTGCTGAATACATTAGGAATGCATTATACAGAGCCTACTTTGGCACAGTCAAGCATTAGACTAGGAAATAGTGTTTCATACTGAAATGAGACTGAAATCCTCCTGAAATCATCCTGATTGGATGATGTGAGCTAATTCTGAAGCTTCTCAGTCAGTAACAAAAAACATTCTGTGTTCAGCTGCATTAATGATTATCTGTATACCATCTTAAGGAATTTCTTGACACCAAGTTATCCCTCAAAAGGCTGTCATAATGCAGTTTTCTTGCTTTTTAGATACATAAAATGTATCACATCTCACAGCTGATCCTACAGGGCAGAGCACATGGGACACCAATGCTTTGTCCAACAGCCTCTGCAAGACAAATCCTCCTGGAAAGCACCACATGTGCTTCACTTTAAGAGGGAAAGGTGTTGCAACAGTCTGACAGACATTCCCAAGCCAAGTGACTGCCCCCAACTCTTCTCTCCCTTTTGTTGTTACTGCTTTGAATCCAATTATCAAACAACCTTTCTGTAAACACCAGTAAGGTACACTGGAGTGTTCCCACTTGTTTTGCTTACAAGCGAGCCAACGCCCTGTGGTCATTTATTCTTTCCCCTCACTGTTTACTCATTTATGAGTTACTGTCTTACCACTGATTGAGCTATTCAGTCTATCCAGAGAAATCTTTTCTATTCTTCAAAGAGTTAAGGCCTCCTAAACTAGCCTCCATCATAAAGAGATTTTATAATGATAGCATCCCAATGCAATCCAATCACCTCTCCAGCCTGGAAAGAGGATCTGTGTGAGTATTGCAGACTTCCATTATTTTTCTATGTCAAAGCCATAGGAGAATGTCTGACAGCATGAGGCAGTGAATTCACCACCTCAGGAGCTCCCACACACACTTTATGAGTTAGTTTATGCTGTGAGGGTTTAATGCTTCACACATAAATGCAATGGAAACATAAATCCTACTACTTTAAATTCAAGTTTACCAATAATGTCTGTGCTTTGGGCAGACCCACCTAAAGCTGGTATGGCACCTTTACTGTGCAAAGACAACTCAGACCCAGAAGAGCAATCACCCTGACTCACATGAGCATGCCAAGAACCCACTACTCCCCTTCTCAAACCACATCAGTGGAAAAGATCAACACACGAGACTTGTGCCTTCAGCAACACCTGCGTGAGCACTGTGCAAGAAAATATCCCTGGAAATGTGTTAACAACAACCAGTATCTCCCTAACACTTACTGCTCTGAGTGTCACTCTTCCTGCCACAGTGTGCTGGTGAAAAATAAAATAGTTTCTATTCACTGGAGCAATTAATTTCATTCTGTGTTCTCACAAACACTTTTTTACCACAAAGAGTTCACTGGCAAAGATGAAAGGTTATTTTAAAGGCAACCATTTACATTCTTCTACCTGAATTTAATGTTCCTCTATACCCCACATTTCCAGCATTTGCTTCAGGCATTGTACATAAACCTCAGATTTGTGAAGCCTCACAATTTTTTAAAAATAATTATTTAATTTTAGGGTTATTTGGATTAACTTCCTCATCTTAAGACTTATTTTGAGGCATGAAAATAGAGAAACAGCTAAAGGCTAGAACACAGTGACCTTTTGGTCTACAAACCAAATGTGTATTCTAAGCCCTGAAGTTTGTTCCAGTGAAATAACAAAGCCCTTGAAACCTAAATACAAACTCTGTTCCATAAATACAGGGAAGTGGCATCATCCAGAGCTTAAAGCAAAACCATAAATTTGTCCAACTTTCTGCTGAAAAAGGAAGATGTGCTTTGAAACGGAGCTTAATGCCAGCACCGCAGCAACACAAAATAATTAAAAAAAAAAAAAGAAAAAAGAGCAGGACACTTAGTATTACTTATAACCTTCATCATTGTGCAGTATACAAACTGTTGCCAAGCAAACTTCTAAAGATTCAGTTGTGCAAGTTGAGAAGCCTTTCAAGTGATACAGCCAGGACAGTGATGAAATAGTTATCAATACTTCAACAGCCAAACAAAATTTACATTCTACACAGCTTGTTAAGCAGAAGTTTTGACAAGCCAGAGCAGCACAAAGCATTAAATCACATCACTAGGACTTTGACTTAATGCTGACAAAAAAAAAATCCCTCAAAATCATTAAAGCACAGGAAAGAAACAGTTTGCAGCTACTGATGAATTAGTAATGCACCTCTCAAGTCCTATCCATGCCAGATAAGACTGTTGCACTTCACTGCAGTTTCTCACCATGAGTTCAATGCTAACTTTGGAGATTTTCTTTGTCCTTGTCACGGTTCACCCATGTTCCCCATCCAGCTTTACTTGAGTAGAATGAAAGTAAGCCAGAAAGCTTCTTTTCCTGGTTTAAAGATAGAAATATCTTAACTTTGCCAAAATTGTGTTTAAATGTAGTATTTTCACAATATGTTTTCTGATACAGGACTCAATGCCAAGAAGTTTCCTTTTGGAAAAGGAAACTATAAATATTTTGGTGAAGGTCAGCTAGGAGCTGACTAGCATTAAACTCTGAGCTTACACATCATGCATGATACATGCATAATGGAAGGAAGAAGAAAAAAAGCCCTGCCATATTTTAGAGTTCCATGTTTCAGAACAAATACTTCACTTCCATGACCGCTTTCACCTGTTCAAACTGCAGAAGCCCAGTATGGAGTTCTGAACACAGGCAGCAGTTCTGTGCAAACACAGTGACACTGGCATAGAGCAAAGCAGTTCATGCATACCTCAGCATGTATGCATTCCATACTCAAGCATCCATACCTATCCCCGGTGGCCTTTGACTCGTGTAACTTGTTGAAATGGAACGCTTGGTAGAATGCAGTTGACGGATTCCTATGAGATCCAAGAATCAGACAGACATATTGAAATCGGGTACGTAATAAAAACACCAACTCTCTTAACTCAACCTGCATTACAAAGGGAATTAGCTCTCCAGACAGGGTAAACTAACGTCTGTAGGGCCCTACTGCTTCTGTGGCTTTGCATTAAGGACACAAGGATGCAAAACAAGACAGTAATTCTCCAGCCCTATGGATTTTCAGGCTGTAAAAAGCGGCTCCTGTACAAAGATGAGACTGTAAGGCCAACAATGAGCATCTCCCATCCTGCTGGCAACACTGTAGAGTTTAGCTGACCACTACCCTAATGTCAAACACACCTAAACCCAAGAGGCACCTTTTCCATTTTTGGTATGTCCCTTTACCTCTGCACACAGTACCCAGTGTTTCCATCCTACTTCACCCCCTGCTTTATACTCAAACAGATGATTCCTCAAAGGGGACCTGGAAGTCGGAGCTCAATATGCCACATTCAAACTACGACAGATCAAGTTACAACTGAAAAACAGATCCAGCTAGAAATGAAAAACGGAATGACAACCACCCTTGTAAGCACCTCTCAGTCTCCTTCCCACTTGCCCTTCCCGAGGTGTAACAGGACAAGGGCTGCTGGAGGCCCTTGGCCACGCGCTCAGCAGAGGGCTCTCACAGCCACAAGCCCAGAGCACAGTAACACTGCTGAACACCTGTGGCCACATTCCAACACCAGGGCCAAAGCCCTGAGGCAGCCTGACCCTCCAGCCTCAGCCCCACGATGGCAACTGTACTGACAGTGTAATTAGAAAATGTTACTTCTGCAGAGTCTCATCTGCAGGTTTATGGTGAACTAGATACTGGATGACGCACACAGTTCTCTGCTGCCAGTGGCTGCAGCAGTCTTATACTGAAGCTTAGAAACTCCCTTCCTCAAGCTGCTCATCCTCATGTGGGCAGAGCTACACCAGCCCTAGAGACAAATGCAACAACCTTGCTGAAAAAGCTTCGGAAATGCAAGCATGAGTACAAATTCCTTTTAGAACCAGTTTTAAAATGAGAAGCTTATATCAACATTGGAAGCACAGCTATCAATCCCTTTTCTAAGTTTATGGCATGAATATTCCCAAAAACAACTGTCTTCAAGTTACATAACTATTTCAATTGAAGAACAATTACTACATAGTAAAAATCACATAAAATAAAAACATCCCAGAAGCAGCACCATAACAAAACACTATCAGAAGTAATTTGATTTGCATGGCAGGTGTATATCAAAAATTTTGCAAGGATAGTGGTCTTTGTGTATCAGCAATGATCAGGAAGTGTCTGAGTTTAAAGTGTCTGTCACTCCTTTTCCCACCTTCAGCACTGTACCCTTCAAAAAAAAAAAATCATGGGAGTCTGGAATTTAGTTTAAAATCTGTTACAGAAGTTGCTTGATCGAAACTGATGAACACCATGCTCCTACGTTGGTAATACCCACATTTTCCTAAGAAGCGCTGCACACAACTAATTAGAGGAAGAGCAACACAATAGCTAAAGGACATTTGTGTAACAGGACTTCACATGTGGAAAACAACTGGCATGTGAAGAGCAACACAATAGCTAAAGGACATTTGTGTAACAGGACTTCACATGTGGAAAACAACTGGCATGTGCAGATCAAGAGAGCACTCCTTTGCTGAAAGGAAGGCCCAGGCTCTTCTTTCTAATGCAGCTGTCAGGAGTATGTACAGTCCGTTCCTCAGAATGAGGCTGGAAATAGAAAGTCATTTAACTTCCAAGACAAATTTACTTGTAGCATATAAAGCCATGTTGCTACTGTTAGGTATAAAAAGCGGTTTATGACCACACAGCAAGCATTCTATATAGTCTGTTTTTATACTGATACCCTCTATGCTCTATATTTTTGTACTGTTCTTAAGCAAGCATCTAAAAAGATACAGAAAATTTTTCCTTATTGGATTACCATTTGTAACCCCTACTGTTGAAATTGCTTTTGCATTACTTCAGATAAGTAAGAGAACCTTTTCTACTCCATAGCTATATATTTTAAAAATAATTAATGGGAGTATGTGTACCTAAACAGGAAAAGCAAATCCACAGAGGCAGCATGAATGATGCCTCACACGCAGATCTGAACTAATATGACTGAGTTTCAGACTGCTGAGGCATCTAGTTTAACCATAAGAAACAGTGAAGGGTTAGAGAATGCCTAAAATTGCCTTTCTGTTTGCAGAAACAACTGAGCAAACAGCTTACAGGAGCAGTAAAACCTAGCCTGCTGCTGCTGTGCCACAGCTGGAGCCCCACAAGTCCTCCTATCACTGCCCTAAGGGAATGCAGGGACAGCCTGGAGCAGAAAAGCAGACTGGCTGTGTCTCCTCCCCGGCAGACTGCCAGGTCTGAGGTCAAGGCTCAGCCCCAGTCCTTGGCTGATTGGCACAGTGGAACCGAGAGCCAGACTGGACAGGAATGTCCCAGATGCTGACCCAGAGGAAAAGCAACCACCTACCCTTCCACAGAAGGTACTCCAGAACTTCTCTTCCTCCATCTCTGGTGAGAGAGACCAGGTATCCCCAGGGGTACACGAGCTGAATTTCATTCCCAGACTATGACAGACAACTAGCTTAGTACACGTAAACATTCAAAGTGTATCTCAAGTGGCCAAAAATGCCTCCGTATCTCTATAAGCAAATCCTACAATACATACTGCATTTATGTCCTTTAAAAGCTCATGAATGCCAATATTCACAACTTATTCCCATGCTCTGGTTTCTAAGAACAGTTTTCATGCAATAGAAAATTTGATCCAAATTTAAAGAAGGAGAACTTAGTTCTCTGAATGCCCGGGACATCAAGCTGTCCCTTTAAAAGGGAAGCCTAGACCTCATCCCAAGTCTCACATCACAGCTGAAGTGTATCCTCCCACGGCCATTCATCAGGACAATAAGCCAAATACAAACTTCACCCTTGAGAGCTCTGTTTACTAGAAACCATGCCTGTGAAAGCTGGTAAATCATCAAGCATACAGATAAAAGCCTTTGGGTTCAAGGAAGGATACTGGCTTTGGACTGGGTATCAGCCCAACATACAGCAGGCTGCTGCACACATGCCTTTTTACCAGCTACTTCCTTTGAAAGGAAGAGTAACATCATTGTTCATTAACAAGTCTCATTCTTCAAACTACTGACCAACCTCAGCAATTGAGGACAACAACACGAACAACACATGAAAAATAGCACTTTTTTCCCCAAATAAAAAATTCATACCACCTCAGACAGTTCTCTCTCAACCTCACTGAGTTATTTTCTCTAGGTTTGAGAACAGGAGTGATGCAAAACATTCAAAAGACCTAAGCACCTCTCTTTGAAGAACATGAAAACAACAGGTCAGACAATCCATGCTCAATACCTCCAAGGAAAACCAAAGAAGAACAGAAGCACATATTTATTACCCAGACAACAGCAAGCACACATGGGTGACCTTTACAGAAGCTCACTTCAGCCAAAATTCTGAGAACAATCAACAGGTCTCATATAGAAAGCCACGGGAGATGTGATCATGTCATAAAATGAGTTGAGCTTTTAATGCCACCTTGCATGAGATTTTTGTTGGTAAGAGCTCCGCTCATACAAACCAAGTCCACCACTGGCAACCACTCTGTGCACGTGGCTCTCCAAGGGTCAGGAAAAGGATCTTGGAAGGATCATTCATCAGTTTCCTCCCAGGGTTCCCCCCAAGTGTGTTATGGGATACTCTAATCCATCACTTGGGCAGTGGAGTATGACTATCTCTGTACCTGCAGATGATCTGCAAGCACTCTGGACAGCAGGAATGGAATTCAGGAAGATCTTGCCCACTTGGAGCAATGGTCTGAAATAAAAAGGGTGCAATTCAATAAAGATAAGGGGGAAGCAGTGAGCTCTGGTAGCAATAATCAGCTGCACAAGTACAAAACATGAGTAGCTGACTGCAATTCCACAGAAAAGAATCTAAACAGAATTTAAAAAATAAAAGCCTTGCAAGGGTGTCAAACCTCTACACAGGACATACTGAGAGTAACTGAAATCTTGCTTTATTCAGCCTGAGCTCTTAGCTTCAATTTCATGGCCAGGTTTGGATACCAGCTCTCCAGAAGGATGTATGCCCACCTATTCTTATAACCCTGATCCTAGAAGTAAGGTCAGCAATCATGCAGTAATGCATCAGTAGGATGGGGAAGTCAGTAGCAATCTTCCAGTTCCCATCCTGTCCACAGAGATATAGGAGCTGGGCATTTTGCCCAAAAAAGTGTTCTTTGGTCACATTTATCAAATGAAGCACACTAGTGGAACTTTGTGCATCTGTGTTGCTCCTACAGAGCCAGAATTGAATCAAGCACTTGGAAAAAGAAGTGATTCAAAGACACCTTGAAGAGGGAATCAGCAGACTAACATATTCAGCCTTTTTTATTCAGCCTAGTAATTAGAATTACTATTGAATGGGTAAGAGACCCAATAGCAAGGTAAACACGCAGTCTGAGCTCAAGAGAACTGTCACCATACACGGATGTACTTGTGCAACAAAGGACAACAACTGAACCCCTTCTTAGTATCTGAAGTTTATAACAGACTGAATGTACTTTTAGCCAGAAGTATTTCAAACCCTAGGTAGTTTTAGTTCTGTGTCCCAGTGCTCCCCAAAAACGCTGTTCACTGGGGTACTGACTATGACCTGCAACGGGGACTGATGACAGCTGGTCTCAAAATGACAGCACTTGGCAGGGCTCATCTGGGATGAGGGATTTGATGGTCACTTGATCAGTTTATCAGGGAACTTGCAGCACAGTTTATGGCATTGTGAGATGATGTTTACACTAGTAACAAAATTCCTGCTCCATCCTTCTCCTTTTAAAAGACGTTTCACTTTATTTTTAGCACCTTCTATTTAAAGCAGCTGCAACTTTGAATCAGCTTTCTTTCATAAGACTCAATCTACAGAACAGTAACTGGAGCACAAAGTTTTGCGGGAGAAAACTGACAGGGACTAAATGTGGGGGAGTCAATGCAAAATTAAGGAAAATAACATCTCAAGCTCTGCAGTGATGTGTTTAATTGCATATTCTGTTCACACAGTTCCTCAAAGCCATTATACTTGCTATACATACCCTAAAAGACCAGCAGGAATTCCAGGCTTTAACACTCACTTTTAGGTGCATTCCAGCTACAGTTAAGAGCAAAGGTAGACTCAATGACCAGCGCACACGACAGTTTTTGGGACAATGGCTCCCAAACACCACAACAGATTTAAAGGGGTTTCACAGGCTACTACAAAATAAAAATATTGTAACAGCACAGAGAAACCACACTGTAGGGAACTGATCTTCACTGGAAAACCCAAAAGCAGTAGCCCATACTTCTCCACCATGCTCCCAAAAGAAGATTTTGAAATAAATTATTTCCAGCAGCGACTACAAGTCTTTAAGAAGAAGGAAATGCAGACAACTGTCTCAAATACACAGAGTATGAAGTCTGGCAGAGGTGTTTCACTGATCACTTGCAAGCTCTGTTGGAACACTGGCATCAACCTTCCCCAGCTCTGGGGGGGCTTGAGTATTTAAAAACACCAGGAATATTTTTCTACCCCTACCAATGCTATTACTTGTTTTATGTAATTATGTGATTTTAGTAAATAATAAAAAATAATAACAAATGTTTCATTATTACCTGTACTGGGTAATAACCATTCACTATTTCTGAAGGAGCTTTGCTGAAGAGTTCAAATAGTGAACTCCAGCATGACTATTTAATACTAACCATAGAAAGAATACAGCAATCTTCTATGTATCTTCTTACTCCTGATTTCAACTGCTGCAGCTCAAAACTCTGGAGTCCAGTTCTCTTGGGTCCCACAGATTGGTCCCCAAGCCACAGGAGTGCTGCACACAACTGTAACCATAAGAGCTTTCTGGTTTCCAGGATCCAGTGATGACCCTTTCCATCCTCAACATGCTGTCTTTCCAAAGCCAGGCTTGCTGCACTCCTGCCCCAGGCAGGTACCCAAGGCTCTCATCTGAGAGCTGCTGTTCTTAAATCAAAACGTGTAACAAGTCTAAGGTTCTTGTACTAATGATTTGCCTTCTCACTGGATGTAGTCAGCCTTCAGTTCTTGGAGGGAGGATAGAGAACAAAGTAGCTCACACGATGCACAGCTTGGCTTCCAGGCAAAAAAAAATCTGCAGCAGATCCCATTTTCAGAGAGAAACTTAGAGATTACAAGCTCATAACAGCAATGCAGAAAGTCTGCCTGATCTAGTCAGGGATTCTTGCCTCTATCTGTAGCTTTCAAGAAAAGCCACAGAAAAACTCACCAATATTATCCACATTTGAATGCACTGAGACAAGTTAAAAAAAGAAACCCCAAAAAAACCAAAAGGAAACAAAGTCTTATTGAAAATAATGCCCATGGTCTCAACAAACACCTTGAACCCCACTTCACGTGGGCTGGAGCCCTTCAGCATCTACTGGTATCTGCCAAAGAATATCACTAGGCCATGATACTCTCCTGCAAATGATCCCATTCAAGAGAACAAGCTCTGAGTGCTCCTACCCAGCAGACCCTGATATGCTGCTAAAAAGGAGGGAGCAAAATAATAAATTCAGCATTTCTGAAATAAAAAGATCCACATTTGCTAGTATTGCATTAGAGATCCAAAAATCTGCAAAACCCCTCAAAAGTATGGACTTTTCTACAACATGGCTGGCAAAGAAAAGGCATGTATTTGTATGTATGAACATGTTATTGAAGATGAACAGGCTCCTGCTGCCTGTGATAGCCACAAAACCCGATTTTCTCAAACACAGTGATGAAGGGAAAGCTGCCTGTGATTTCTGGTGAAAGTGGCCCTGCATAGTAGAACAGGGCTTGAATACTCATCCTCAAATAAAACTGCACTAAAATGAGATTTCTTTTTTTCTCCCACTAAGTTGCAGTGACAACACTTTCAGCTATTTCAGTCATCTATAAATACAAATGGCTCCTGTTTTTTTGACAACAAAATATTTCAGTATCGGGGCGGGGGGGGAAATGGGTGGATAAAACAGCTTCATGCAGACTCAGACAAATCCCACCTGTCCTACTCATGCGATAATGGTCAGGAATGCATCTATGAGCAAACGTTTCAAATTACACACTTGGCTTTAAAAAAAGATATTAGATCCTAGGCCATGTATGGCATGTTTATTTACACAGTATATTATAAATCTGTCTGCCTTCCCACACCATTTACAAAGTCTCTACCACTCAAGTTTCAGGCCAGCCTGTGCTGTCGGTGAGTGCTCACCACTTGGTTTACAGAAAAAGTATTTTTAAAAATGCATTTGTAGGGTTGGTCAAGGTATTTACAGGCCGTGCACCCACCAAAGAGTGTTCTACATAGGAGACATTCCCAGGAGTTCTCATCTACACCCCTACAAAAATAGCTGAAGTAACCTGATGGAGAAGCAAGCAGGTTTTTTTAACCCTCATTTCTGACCATCCCATCCTCTATTGGATATTAAATGTGCTTGAGATGGATGCAAAAGCTTGAGACACTTCACTGAAAGCAGCATCTCATCTCCTATCCAATCTACACTTCTCCCCTGCAAGCTCACACACCTGCCACACTGATCCCCTTCCAGACGAGCGGGTCAGGACTCTGCCCTCCCTGCAGAGGGGTGAATGGACTCCTGGGCTGCACAGGGCAAAGTCCAACAGGGGCAGGGAGAGAGGGGATCCCTCCCCTCCACTCAGCACTGCTGAGGCCACGCCTGCAGGGCTGTGCCCCGATCCCCATTGCAGTTTGTAACCTTCAGTGTGTACCAGACAAACCCGCCGGCTGTCAGTGCCACAGGCACCTGACACCTCTCAGGGCACTAATTACTATTTCCACCTTCCCTTTGCACTGACAAAAGCACTCAAGCTGTCACAATCCAAATGCATCCTTCATAGCTTCAAAGGGAGAACAGATATACACACTCTTGGACTGATTTTGCTTTGCTTGACAAAGAAAATTAATACAAGCATCCAGCTGTCCTTCATGTGGCCACATAATTCACCTGCCCTGCCTGAGTAAAAATAGATTAGCCCATAAGGCAAAGATTTCCTGGAACTTAATACACATTTGTATTTATGAAGTGTGAAGTTTAAAGAGAGAATAATTTTCAAGAGGATTGAAAGTCCAACCTTACTCTGCACTTCAAGTGACCTCTTACGTCTGGAGAATCGTCTCAGAAGACAGTGGCTTTCAGCAGTTACTATAAATACTTCTATCTTTATACTTTGTCAAATACAGGAATAAAAGCAGACACCTGTGCCTGGCAATCTAGATTTAGTGAACAGAACCATCCAGATGTACTTTAGCAGCAGGAATCTCACAGAAGTTTCTTAAGCAATCATTGCTGATACATAAACACAAACAAAGTTTGCACTTCTCCTGAGCAACAGAAACTGCTAATTGCCAGCTTTAAAGCAGGGAAATTAACATACAGCCTCAACATGCAACAGGCTGATAACTCAAATATCCAGCACAGTAACAGGAGCAACTCCTCTTTACTATAGTGTCACCTGAAGTTACAAAAATTATTAGCACCTCCCACAAAAATGCAGCCTCGGAGAACTTTCAGCCCTTCTGGAGTCTGAGAGCCGTTTGGTAGTCCTGCCTTCTCAAAACATCCAAATACTTCAGTATTCAGCTTTAAACAAGAAGTTTAAAATAGCTTCATAAAACATATGCTGTTATTTCTGCCATACAGACAGCATTCAGAAATCAGCTATGGAACATCTGCACCCTTCTATAGGAGAGGAGGGAAAAATTAACCCCCAGCAGCTGAGCAGAACACTCGGGGTCTGAGATACAGGGAACCTCTCCTGTCAGGGCTGGTCACTACAGTCTTTAAAACAAACTGAACAGTATCACTGTGAATTTCTTTCAACTATTTTCCCCATTTCCTCCTTTTAGTAACTCTCTCACCAGAAACACTTGTACCTCATTAGTTTTAAGAACGTGCTGACTCCTCCTCAACAAAGGCATTTGAATGTTTAAACTGGGAAGCAGTACTGTCAAGCAAGTAACACAGTTTTGTTTAGCTATCTTGCACCACTCCAAAACTGACTGCACAGCACAACAGGCTTTCTACCACCTCATGCAGTGCTGCAGTTACCTTTGGTAATTTTTGTTCTAGAAAGTACAGCGAGCAGTGAACACAACCAACTGGGGTTTCTCTGCATTAACCATTGTTTGCTGCCATGAGCTGAAGCCCAGCCCAGAAGTCCCAGCTCAGTTTTCCAACTGTCAAACCAAAGGCTCTCCAGGCTCTGCAGCCTGTCTGTCCAGGTTTCATTCTCACCTGCTTCCACACACACTCACAAACACAAGCCTTCAGGAGGAGAGCTGAGAACAAGTCTGCAGCTGTAGGAGAGCTCAACCTCTACAAAGCTTATGAGCAAGGTGAAGGAAGAGATAACTTTGAGTACTAATGCAATTCAAGTATCATGTACTGGCATGTATTTGCAGAATACTTTTCTCTTTAGGAGCACAATAAAATATGCATCTAGGGCTATACTTCAGTGATCCCATGCCCAGTTTTTCTTTATATGACAAACATGGTCTCAAGAGCACAGTTCTCCCAGCAGTTAGTGCTCCACACAAATATGTGATTTAGCTGAGCTGGGAGACAGGCTGCAGAGAGCCCTGCACAATCGGGTTCTCAACAGCTCAGCTGCCATAGCTGACAGCTCACAATTGCAGCCATTCATTAGTGTTCCTGGAATACAGCCGGAACAGCTCAAGTTGGTCAGTTATCTCTGGAAAATGATCTATACTCTGCTCCTTTTCCAACAGCTCTAGTAGTATTTTGCCCCAAAAGTCTGCCAAACATGTAGGAGGTTTGTACAAGCTTTCTCAGTAACATTCTTTTAACAGAAGCAACATATTTCTTTTCCCCCAAGAGCCAAAATAAAGTTATTAAGTCAGATGAAATATTCTGCTTGTCAATTACAAATTTGTATATACATGGGCATAAGGGTAAGCAGAGAACCTGACACACACCAATAGCAAAATCCTCTCAGGTGCTCTAACTGTCCTCCCTCCAAAATAATTAGTACTAGTGCTGAAGTCCAACAAAAAAAGAGTCAGAGCAATTTTGAGACCTAGTTCTAATTGTGTTTTTACACAATTAGTATTTTTCAGGCTCCCTTTTTGAGGCAGCAATACCCACATCTGCCTCAGTACCAGTACTAGTTCCTCCATCCTTTAATACTGCTGCAGTTTTATTTGCAGCCACATTTAAAGAGGAAAAGAAAATAAAACTGTTATGCTGCAAATATCTCATAACTTTCACACAACAATTTTTCCTTTTTAAGAGCTTAGCAATTTGGACAAATCAACTGAAATACTGGCTTTGCTTTTCAAGGAAGGTGTGACACAACAAAGGCTTTTTTCTTTTTCATTCTTCTGGACTACCTATCCACCCTTTCTTCCCCCCCAGACAAGATTTTCCAATTAATTGATTCTTCACTATTCATCATGTCAATGCAAGAAAACGTAGGTTTTTATAGACTACTGTCAAAGTGTACTGGGCTATGGCAACAGCAAATTAAAAGTCTTTGGGCAAAGCCTTGGAAGAAAGTAATCTATAAACAGTTCTCTTTATTTATCAGGCTAGATCACCTCTACCCCTCGTAACCTTAGATGTTGTTTGATTTAAACAGCAGACTGTAAGATAGGAGTAATACAAAAAACCTTTTTTCAGAAATACATAAACTGATCAACTGTTTACATCACGTTTCTTCTGTATTGCTGACATGCTGCTTTCAAAGAATTTCCATCTTAACTCTTTTACCTTTAAAACAGCTCCTCTTCATATTCAGAATGGTGACTTTCCAGATAAATCCAGGGTACTGAGAACTATACATTACTCCTTGATGAGTCACTGTTTTAGAAGATGACTATAGGAGAATGATCTACACCAGTCTGTGAAGCTTCAAGCACATGCAAATACTGAAGTATAACTGAAGGTGCCAGGAGAAACGTAGATACCTGCCTACACACTGAGCCCCCTTTCTGGGAATGTTACACATTAATAGTAAGAAAGACAAAGAGAAAAATGCTTTCCACAGATTTATAGTTTCTATGACCACCAAGTAACCTCTCTGAGCTGAGCGCTAACTTCCTGGACCTGCCAGCACAAACCATGACTCATGATGTATCAGCTCCCTTTGCGCCTTAATAGCTTTATCAGTGTCAGCCCCCAGCCTGTTAATGACACTTGAAGGTCTTCATTAACTATTTCACCACTGATTCCAGTAGATAAGGCAGGTAAAGCCCATGGGAGTAGTGGCACAATTTAAGTGGCTGGAAAGAGGAGAAAGGCAGGAGCAAGAAGAGAACAGCAGACAAGGAGCAGACAGTTTTACAATAAAGCCTTCTCAGAGAGTAAAGCAAATAAAAACCAAGAGGAAAAACAGCCTTAACAAGCTGCCAGGTTTTCATTCTCACCTTTCTCTGTCTGAAGCCAGTGGAAGTCAGGCTACTGCTTGAGGGGAACAAGGAATAAACTTTGATCCACTGTCTCTGTATCTATCTCCTACGTTATGTATGAGGTCTAGGTCTGTTTAAGGGCAGCTTCCATGGTTTACCAGGATCACCTTCCCAGCTGGGAAAGACTCTCACACCATACATGTGCTCCTGGCTTTCTGACAACCCAGCACACGGCACAGTTTTATCACCCAGTGCAGAAGCTGACAAATGACACATAGGCACTCCTTCACAGATAACCAGACATTAGTTTCTCTACTGACCACCACAGCATGGCCGTCAAAAACAGCACAATGCCTTCAGACCCCATTTCCATTTCTTACTCAGTTCTCATGGCAAAGTGTCTGAAAGAGTCTCTTTAGACACGAACGCCATGTAAAGCACCACTGCAAGGTGGCAAATTCAAGGACTAAACCAGAAAACTAACTTCAAAAATCACTGTTCTGGTAAGAGCACCAAGAACTGACTCAGTGGAGTGCCACACAAAGTTAGATGCCCCTAATTTGAATAAGCAGGACAAGTTTTTTGTCTTTTTTTTTTTTTTCTCTATCTTTACACAGAAGTGATTCACTTGTCACAGATAATCATGTCCATTACCACAATTTATATTAAGTATTAAAAGCCATAGAAAACAAATGCAGAATGCATTCCTTTCTTTCTGATTCCTGAATCAACAGAATGATTAAACACCAGACAAATCAGCTTTTCAAAAAACACTGAGCTACAAAAAGAACCCACCAGCTTGAAATCTAACCTTATTTGTACAAGGCAGTTTGCCAGCCAGGTTAGCAATCCTCTTAAGGTAGGCAAACTGCAAATAAAATTTAAACTTTTAAACTTTTTCTTGTCAGTCCTTTACCACTTTAATCAGAACCAGCCCAGGTTTCCAAACCATGGCTTCTCCTTGCAGAAAAGCACAGCAGTTACTTTCTCAGCCACAGCCTCAGCCAGTGCTCCAGCAAGCACAGGCCTGCATTCAACCTCCACCTGAACTCTCCAAGCATCCACTTTGAGGTGCTCTCCCCATCCACTGCACCCCAACCCCACAGACACAGCTGCTTCACTAGAACATGCTCAAAGCAACACTGACTATATTATCTTAATGTCTGGTGCTATCCCAAGGTGAGGGAAGACTTACAGAGAAATTCACCACAAGACCTGCTCATAATGGCCTAATGCCTGTTTTTAAAAACAGATGTATTCCCTTCCTCCAAACTGCAGCAATCCTGACAGTAAATGCTGGGACTTAAATTCAGCGCTCAAACACTGCGTGATTCCTCTTTCCCTCAAAGAAGTCAAGCAAATGGTTTTGGCCTTCAGAGCAGTCTGACATGTCTATGGGAACAGCAGCCACACACCCACTCCCTCTCTCAGGCCCTCTCAGGAGTCTGCTCACACTACACCCCTCTGTTACTACTCATAGTTCCAAATTACTTTCCAATTAAAAAAAAAGCCTCACTCTAAGGTTGTACTTCCCACCATGCCCACATCTTTGCCCAAGTAGTGTCTGTTTTCTCAACACAAAGGACCATTCTCTGCAGAGCTTTCTCTGCACACGGATTTGCACACAAATCCAAATCCAAGTGCAGCTACTTTCCTTACTAACTGACACTATAAAGCGTTAACTCCACACCAGGATAAAAATCAAGAATCTGTGTTAAAAGCCCTGAGATAGCACCACACAGATTTAACACTGCAATACAGTGTCATTTTAACCCAGCTCTCATTAAAGTGTTTTTTAATGCATTCAGGAAAAAGGATAGAACAGCCCTTCTCACATCCTGAGCCACTGGCTACAGAAAGACAGCTTTCCATCGTTGATTTTGAAGAGGTCATATTATTTGTGCATTAAGCAGCTTTCAGGATACTTTGTACCCTATTTTGTGAGAAAAGCAATCGCACTTATACTCTGCAAAAAACAAGTACAATTCACTAAATACTTAGCTATGGTTTGCACTCTTAAAATATAGTCCAGATGAACCTCAGCGCGACCTTCTGAAAATACAAATTCACAAAAAACACTTGGCAATAACTTGAACATTTCCCCCCCCTAAAAATACAGTTCTCTTTTACAGCATTATAAAATAGTTCATACCTGTCTTCATCACCATCAACAGGAATGGATATGCCAAAAACAGAGCTAGCAAGACTGTTCATTGGAGTACTTGCAGGTAACTGAAGAGGATTTGCTAGAGTGTCTGGAATGGGAGGCTTCACAAGAGGTTTATTTTCAGCTATAAGAGAAAGTGGTGGCTGAGGTAGGGGTTCCGATTTTCTTCTAGTATCATCAATCTGGCCTACTAAGGACTGGGCCTGGGTCTGAAACTGTCCGAGGTTTGCCTGAGGCAGACTGGTGGGTGCGTTGGGCGCGCCTTGCATCATCGAGTGTCCGACGTGCTGGGACTGGACCGCGCCAGTGCTTCTGCTGACAGAAGGGTGGCTGGGCAGCTGGGACTGGACCAGCGTCACAGGGACGTTTGGCATAGTAACAGAAGCAGTGGTGGACACACTAGGCACACTTGTACCGGGAACGACCGCAGGCACGCTCTGGACTGCAGAGACCACAGCATGGGGAGCACCAGGCACTCCCGACACTTGACTGCTTGCCCCCATTGGATGCTGAGTCACAGATTTCTGTTGCACAACCCCTGTATGTCCGAGGCCTGGCTGCACCACACCTCCCGGCTGTGGGATGGCAGCTTGACTCGCTTGTGCCTGGCCACTCTGCAACAACCCCGATCCCTGTCCGACTGCTTCGCTGGGCTGCGCTGACACCCCCATCACTGGCGCTCCCACAGCTGAGGGGTTTTGGCCTGTCACCTGCCCCACAGGAAGGCTGGAGGCCACAGTACTTGGAGCAGAGCTTGTAGTAGCCTGCTGAATAGCTCCTTGAGACTGCATAATTGTCATGTGCTGCATGTATTCAGCCTGCCCAGGAGGCTGTGTTGGCAGTAGATGCACTGGTGGAATCTGGGACTGAGAATAAGCAAATTGTTGAGGCTGAGTCACTGGTATGTTTGCCTGCTGCACCTGCTGCTGGCCCACAGGAATGCTTGACTGCCCTACTGTCACATTTGGAGGTGCCATGCCTTTCCCGTTGGGTCCAGCCTGTGAAACACCCTGTGGATTTACCTGTGGCTGTGGTTGCTGCGGCACTATCATTTGCTGACTTGCTCCTGAAGCCCCAGAAAACACAGGCTGAGCAGTACTCTGAGGCACGGCCCCACCTACGGGCTGTTGCGGCTGCTGTTGTTGCCCAATGACAAAATTAGGTTGCTGTAGAGAGGACTGGTTCATTTTCTCTGTCTGAAGCAGCTGTGACACAGCAGCCAGGGAGCTGTCAGCTATAGAATCGGGGCCATGGGCTGATGCTGGCACAGCTGAGATCACAACAGAACCTCCTGTGGCACCGAGGCCACTGTCCCTCTCTTGAGCAGCCTGTTCAAAGGTGCTGCTGTGCCTAATGCAATCTCCAGTCCTGCCCAGAACACCACCACCATCTGAGTCCCGGTCATAGTACTCCATACACGTCCATCGGCCTCGCCTGTAGGGCTCCCCAGTACCGTGGTCCAGCTTGATCACCCTGAAGCGTGAGCTGCATGTGGCAGCCGCCGTCTGAGACATGGCCCCGGGGGCAGCGGGTGCAGGAGGCCCTGTGGAGGGCAGAGCAGCCTGAGCACTGCTGCCTCCCCCCACAGCAGTGCCAGGGGCAACAGCTGGCAGGGGCACAGGCGAACTTTTGGGCACAGCCCCCCCGTTGGGGCCTGCAGCCACCCCAGCAGCAGCCACAGCCAGCTGCCCGTCCAAAAGGAGATTGGGAGAGACGCTGCTGGGAGTTTCGGCCTCGCCCACGTTGTTGAGAGTCTCTTCGGAGGAGCTCCGCTCGCAGACGTCCTCGGGGCCGTAGTCGGTGGCTCGGGAAACATCAAATATTTCAGAAGACACGTCCTCGGTGCGGGACTCATCCGGGTCATCCAGGCTCTCGGTGTCCTCGGTGATGCTGCTGGCCACCTGCGCCGTGGTCACGCTGGTGATCTGGAAGCAGCTCTTCTTCTTGGCCGGCATCTTGGACATGTTTCCTCCGCAGGAAGGGGCTCGGCCGGACGTGGCGAGGCGAGCAGGGTGCTGGGACGGGCTGTCACGGCGTGCCGGCCGGGCCCCCGGCGCTACCGTACATCCTCCGGCGGCTTCCTGCGGCGGGCGGGGGGCGGCGGGGCTCCTCCTCTTCCTCCCTATCCGCAGCCCTCTTCCCGCGGCCGGGCCTCCTTCTCCTCCCTGCCGCCGCTCCGAGCGCCCCGCAGCTCCCTGCGGGCCGCAGCAGCGGGCCCGCGGCCCGCCCCGCGCGAGGGGCCCCGCGCTGGCCGGGC
>WAAE01024592.1:112603-167487 GCA_013400495.1 Nicator chloris
TCGCCCAAGATGGGGCTCAACTTGTGCGCTGCACCCTGGGAGCGACGTGGCCACGCCCCCGGACGGTGACGTCACGGTCCGGCCCAAAGCAGCGCGGCGCGGGGGTGGCGGGGGAGCGCGGCCTGCGGGGGACAGTTGGGATACGGCGGCGCATGCCGAGTTCCCCCCTCCCCCTCAGAGGTTGGTCGCGCCCGGCCGCACGCAGTCCCGGCCAGAGGCGAGTGCGCGGCCGCGCCGGGGAGAGCGCCCTCCTCGGGCGGGGCCGGGCAGCGCTCCCGCTGCGGCTGAGGCAAGGCCAGCGCCGGGAGCAGCGCAGGGCCCCGGACCGCGGCACCGCAGCGGCAGTTCGGCTGGAACCGACCTCCGAGACCAAACTGTACCCCATCCTCACCTTGTCACCCAGCCCAGAGCACTGAGTGCCACGTCCAGTCCTTCCTTGGACACCTCCAGGGATGGTCACTCCAAACCTCCCTGGGCAGCCCCTGCCAAGGCCTGAGCAGCCTTTCCATGGGGAAATTCCTGCTGCTGTCCAACCTGCCCCTCCCCTGAGGCCGTTCCCTCTCCTCCTGTCCCTGTTCCCTGGGAGCAGAGCCCGACCCCCCCCGGCTGTCCCCTCCTGGCAGAGAGTTGTGCAGAGCCACAGGGTCCCCCCTGAGCCTCCTTTTGTCCAGGCTGAGCCCCTTTCCCAGCTCCCTCAGCCCCTCCTGGGGCTCCAGCCCTTTCCCCAGTTCTGTTCCCTTCCCTGGACACGCTCCAGCTCCTCCAGGTCCTTCCTGAATTGAGGGGCCAGAACTGGACACAGCTGGGGCTGGAGGAGCCTCAGCAGGGCCAGCGCAGGGCAATCCTGGCACCGGCCAGGATGCCGCTCCAGGGACTGTAACGAGGAGTGGGCTATCGTGACAGTTCGTGTGGTCTGGCAAAGAAGAAAGGGAAATCAATAAAATGTGAAATAGTTAAAATAACAAGAATGAATAAGGTGAACTGATTCACTAACAAACCAGAAAGGTTTCTGAAAAGTCAGGTATGAAAATTGCTACAGTGCACAGCCAAGTTAGCCAAGATCCACACAGTAAACCACACAATGGCCTCGTCAGCATTACACTGATAATATTTTTGAGATGTTGAATTAGTGCTGAACAGTATTTCAGTATGTTGGGCACAAACACACTGATATTTTTATTAAGTGTCAAGCATGTACATATTCCTTTTTTCCTTCAAGAAAAAACATTGCCACAGTTAGTGTAGTGGCTTTCCTTGTGCTTCTCCTGTTCTCACTGCAGGTGATTTTACATATTTTACATATTTTGCCATTTAAAGATCATGCACCAGTCATGTGACAGAAGTGTCTCACACAATCCCTCAGCCTTCAGACTGAGGGCAGAAATGCTCCCACAAGTAATAGAAGACTGAAAAAGAAGTTCTTCTGGAGTGTGATAGTTGTAGGTATCCAGTGAAAATGGCACTGCAATGTTCTGTTTGTTTGTTTCTACAATTTTAAATGGTCAAAAGGTGGTGCTTCCACTGAAATGGGAATGGTGGCTGAAATCTGTGTGTCACTAGCATGCACTAAACCCCTTAATGCTGATGGAGTGCACACAGTCACACGTGCTCACACCCAGAAATGAATGCATGGCTGGATAAAGATGTATATTAATAGGTGTATGTGTACATTTAACCTTTTGAAAAGCCCTGATGTAAACTTTAAAATTACAATGTTTTTCAAAAGAAAAATGTAGGAATATTAAAGGGAGTCAGTTTATTAGTATCTAGAGTGCATGGGTTCAGATATCTCAGCTTTTAATAACATTAGGTGATTACTGTTGGAGACTAAAATCTAGCCTGGGTATGCCATTGATCTAACAAGTAAGGCATCTATCCAAGTGTCAGGAGTCCAGACTGAGACCGATTGAGGGGAAGTCAGCAGGAGAAATTCAGGGGATTTTTTTAGCTTCAGTCTCACCCCTCAGTTTGTGTTGATCTGCAGTACGGCCTTGTACAAGTTATTTTTCATTCTTTGATCTCCGTTTTTTTCTCTCCCATCTATCATCTGCCTTATCTGCAGATACAGAGAACTGTTGAGGGCTCTGCTTTCCATCCTTTTGTGTATTGAGTGCTGAGACCTAAATTTTGGTCAGGCCATGTGATACTGTTGTAGTAGTCAATAGTAACATACTGGCACAGTAATGAACAAGTGATAAGCAGTTTATTTATCCCTAGGGTCTTTTCAAATTTGAAGAGAAATTTAGGAGTTACTAAAAACTGGGTATTCTAAGAGTGCATTCTGTTTCTGATGACTCATATCAAATCCTGCATTAACGTTATAAATTTAAAACAGTAGCATCAGAAATTTCTTTCTTTTCCTTTTTATGAAACTCATGGTTCTAGACAGTAAGACATTTACTCAAATTATTCTTGTTTTTAAAACTCCTCTAAATTACCCCAAATGGTCTCAGACCTGACTGAGATGCAATTGTAATTTGAATTTCAAATTCTTTTGAATTTCCAGCTGTAAGACACAAGACTTGGAAGACAAATACTAGGTTACAGACTGCTGGAGGGAAGAAGGGCACAGAAAATGGCAAATTAGTTATTTGAATGTCTAAGTGGGATTTTTGCATTTGTAAAGGCCACTAACTATCCAGAGAACCATGAATAGTAGCTGCAGTATTTAGCTTCAGGCTCTTCCTAAAGTTTCTTGTGACAAAGAGCACAGAATTTTCCTTTCCCCGACTCTAAAAAAATTGCTCTTTTTGTCTTTGTAGTGTTTGTAGTCTTCTACATGGGAAAGAATAGGCACTAAGTCCAGTAAGTAATGAAAAAAATCATAGGAATGACAAGTGAGAAAAATGGACACTGTTTCACACACTGAAACACATTGAAGGTGCAAGTAGAAATTAATAAATGTTATGAAATACCATCAGCTGTTGTTAGCCTGATCCTGACCCCTTTCAAGTCAATGGCAAGACTCATCCAATGTCAATGGCAGCTGTGTTTTACTTTACTGAGAGGTGTTAAAACCTGGGATGTACATTTGTACAGATCAACGGACAGGCCTTTCGCATATTAGGCTCTTCTTCATGATGGGCACCTTTACTTTTTCTGTAGATCTTGTGCTGCACCCAGTTGTGTTTGAGTAGGAGCAGCTCCTCTAGTCAGAATAATGTGTCAAACACCACTGTGCACACCTGAGGGATTCTGTAAGTGATTGAGGGACATGACAGCATTCTCTGGAACTGGAGGCTGCTGTTTCACCAGGGGTCCTGAGGTGGTCTGTTGGCAGATGAGTTCCTGCCAGTCCTTCTGGGTGCTGTAAGCCTCTGCATGGTTTTCATCTGTGACTTGGCTGTTCTTATTTACACAGTTGTTCTCAGCCTTGTTCTACAGCTGTCTGCTGTATTTTGTTTTATTTGTGGTTTAGAGGCAGAGGGAAGAGAAATATGAACAAAATCTGAGCTGCAAATCTAGTTTGGGATTGTAGTATGTTCTTGATGCTGAAAAAGAACTGTGGATTTGGAAGTCATAAGGCAACTACCATGTTTTGGCACTAGTGATGAATTACTCGTGATGAATTACTGCTGCAAGAACGAGGCTTTTAGGGAAGGCACAGAGCAGACCTGGGTTTGGGCCATAGTTTTAAAGCCAGGAAATCAATCCTGGCTTTAGGATAAATAAGTCAGGTTGGTCTGTCCTTTCTCAGTTTGAACGTGAAACAGTTTGTAGACTGTTGCTATTCAGCTAATACACTGAAATGCGGTGAAATTTAAAGACATGCAATGTTTCTTCAATTTGGTGTATAAATAGATTATGGCATTTTCAGCATTCCAGTCTTATGATCAAGTGGAATCCAGATCAGGTTTCATTTAACCTAGTAAAGGGAGAAATGTGAACGGTTTCAGATAGCTCATGTGGCGTTCAGCAGCATATTCTCTCATGCATTTCAAACTCATATTGAGTAAAGTGTGATATCAATATTGGAGAAAAACTCTCTCCACATCTCTTTGATAGACTTGGTATGTCTGAAATCTTTCTGTTTGGCATGGTTTTATTTTAATGGACATTTCAATAAAGCATTGCTGGATTTCCTAGAATCTAGGGTGCTCATTTTCTTGAAAAACTCTTCTTTGAACAGTAAGTAATCACTTTGTTTTGTGTATAAACCATTCTTCAGACTTTTCACCAGCTTTATCAATTACTTCTCAGTGTTAAAAGCACAAATAATGGCAGGGCATTTGTTTTAATATGTTTTCTAAACAACCAAAAAAGGGAAGGTACACAAACTTCAGAGAGCTTGTCAGATACTTTAAATAAGTACTATGTGGCACAATTTGATCTGTAGTTATAGATCCATTTTCAGGACTGAATTCCTAAAGGACTTATGTAATACTTGGGGTAGAAGACTAAGAGGAAGTGTGGCGAGGATAGATGGTCTGCTTTTAAGATGAGAGAGCAGTTACAGAGTAGACATTAAAGCCATTGCAACTGCATAATAATAATGTTTAGATGGCCTCTTTAAATAGAGTGCCCAGGGAGTGCTGATTGTTTGGAGCAGTGGTATCTGTGCTAACAGACAACATCCACTTGGTTTGGGTATGTGGGATCCTCAGGTTCAAAGGGGAGTGTGTACCTGAACCCCTCACATTTCACTTCCAGAAGTGCAATGCCCTTTCTTCCCCTTTTACTGTGAAGCATGAATTCAAAAGCAGAGATCAGAGCTGGATAAACAAAGGTGTGGGGTAACTTGCACATATTTAAGATTTGAGCAATTTCTGACAGATCTATTGCTACCACATCATGTAGGACATGAGACAGCAATCAGCCAAAACTAGTTCCCTGGCCTTTTTTGCATAAAGATGCTTCAGAAAACTTCCAGTCTGGATTCGCTTTAACGTTTCTACAAAAGCACAAATGTGGGGTTTGTAGCGGATAGTGGATTGATGGGTTCCCTGTCTCCACGTGGAAGCTGAAAAGTGCAGACTTTCTGCCTAGTCCTTTGATGCCATAGTCTGTTGAAGCACGGAGAACGGCCGTCAGAAGAGGGTTTAGTGTTCTTTTGTGGTAAGTTACAAATGGCACCAGGAATGAGGAAATGTGTCTAATCCTTGTATGGACATCAATTGATTCAATGGTATCGAGTGAGTTTCTTCATCTCATTACATCACAGTTACTCCATTTTTGAAATCAGGTTGATGACTATCAAGCATTGTTCATTGTTTGAGATCTGCAGTTATAAAATAGGAGCAGCATAGGCAGGGTCAGGATGACAGATGCCCCACATGCAGTTTTGGGATGCTGGCCTGTGGCAGGGGCTGTGTGCTGCCCAGATGAGTTATCCAACAGCCCACAGCAGTTGCCAAGTAACCACCAGAGATTATGAAAAATCTAATACTCAGAATTAAAAACTGTGGAAAGATCCAGGTTCACCGCAAGACCTCTCCCAAGACTTCCTTATAATTCGTTGTTTGGGGAACATTTTAAATTCATCACTGACATTATTTTTATGTTGCCAGTTCCCAGAGCCCTATTCAAGTTTTATGCATTGAAAAGGATAATTGTGTTATCCAACTAGGTCTTCAGAAACTGACTTCTTTGTTTGATACCCAATAGCTGCACTCACTTGTAGGTGTTTGGGTTTGGCCATCAATATAAAAATCTGGCTATTATGTATTCAGCACTTATCTAGGTACTATGTAGTTTACAGTGAGCAAAGGTGTTCTAGACAGAGTGTGAGCCTTTGGATATTGCCAAGGAATAGTATTTAAAGTTATGCTTGACCTGTGCCAATTCTGAGCAATTCCCACCCTTATGGAAATCACGGTATGATATGACATTTGTTTTCTGTAATCCAGGATGTGCCTTTGTAACCATAACTTTGTAGTGCACAGATATGTATGCCTCTAAAATTCTGGTTCTGTTTGACAAACATAAGAATTTTTCAGAATTATATTAATTTTGGGGACATGCAATTATATTTTGGACAAGACTAAATTTATAAGCCTTGAGGGTGTAAGGTATGGCTTTCATCCTAAATTTAGTTTTATTTTCGATTCTGTTGGTAAATTTTCTGTACTGATTTCAAAGTCATAGGGCATGTTAGCTGGGTGGCTAAAATTTCTAGAGAAAGGGGGTTGTGTATTTATAAGGATAACAGTACTATTCAGAGTGACATCAGTAAGGGTTATAAAAATAATTAAAATAGTTGAGTTTAGGAATTAATACCTGACCACACAGAATAACAAGTGAGGAGAAGGAAAATGCAGTTCCTCTGTTATGCTGTCCTCTCCTGCATGGCCCGGCAGGGTTGGACACCAGATTGGATCCATTTCTTTAAACAGAATACCTCTTCTGCTCCCCAGGTGAGCAGACACCAAGACAGGATGGGCACTGAGATCTTGCAGTCCCTCCTAAATGCAGTCTGGTTTCAGTAGGGAACATTTATATGTTTTTGGTGGTACATACTGTGAGCCTGGCTCTTTCGTGCTGTGGGAAAACCAGTGTGCTTGTTCTCCTCTGCATTCCTACCTGGAGATTGCTTGTGCCTGTTTGTTCCTTGCAGTTTGTTCTGGCCGGCGGTGCAGCGAGCCCTGTGTCCCTCCTCCCAGGGCAGGAACGTGTCAAGCCTTGCGGGGACTCTGCAATGTGGAGGAACTGGCGTGGGGATAAGATCACGCTTGTTCTCTGAACCGACCTGAAGGAATGTAAACTTGCTGACCTCGTGTATCTGCTGACGCTGGCAGATGCTCTTGCTCACACCGCCTTGTAATCCAGCATTATGCTTATTCCTCACACCGCACCGTGCTGTGCACAAGGGAACACCACGTGGGCTTAGGAGATGCCACCAGTGCATTGAGCAGAACAGCAAACTCCTCAGGTAGGCTGGCTGAGGTGAGAGATGGCCCCAGGGTGGCCCAGAGTCCCTCACTCCCTGGGCAGGCCCATGAGAAGGGACCTGGCTACTGCGTTGGTTTCTGCAGACAGTGCCTCAGAGCTATGGTGTGATGGGCAACAGAGTCTCCAAGCCCACCACGTGAGCCCAGGTAAGCTGTGAAATCCTCTTGAACGTCCCAGACACCAGATGCCAACCTCCATAGCTGCCTCCCTGCAGGCGTGGGAGCCCACATGGAAAGTGCCTCATTAATTCCCTTTGGAACATGTTCATTACTGATGTGACTTCCACATGGAAGTCTGCTGTCAGCAAACCTCACAAGTGTGCAAACTGCATGTGCTGTCTTACCTGAAACCTGTCTCCTCCGTGCTCTGTTGCAGCTCAGGTTGGCCCCAGAGGCAAATCTGTGATATTCCAGTTGAATGTGGTTCCACATTAAGGTGACATAACCCTCTGTTCCACTGGGGAAGAGAAGGGGTTTCTGAATAGGATCCACCTCTGAGCAATGCGTGGAAGGAACAGATTGTCCCATACAAAACTGCAGTCACTGTCGGGGAAGTGAGAAGCTGGCACTAACCTCTCATCGTATAACCTCCTTTTCTCCTATAAAATGGGGGGCTGGGACACCACGCTTCTGTGTTGTTAGGGAATATGTCTGTGCTGGGCTATACATTTTTTGGCTTTACTTTGATTTCAGAAGCTGTAGCAATGTGGCTCATGATTCACATCTGTGCTAGGTTGTAGTAGCGAGAAGAAGCAAACAACTGTTCTTGTATTTGACATTTTAAGTGCTTTTTAGCAATGTTACTATCCAGACAAACCAACAGTACTTTGAAAGCTACTGTGGAAATTCACAAATAATAATATAGCCAGAGACAATTATCAACATGTAAAACAAAGGTGGTGTTTTCTAAACATGAGTCTAAGAGTTGACCACTGGCTCTGTATCATATGCATTCCAAAGGGTCTGTGGATGTGCTATAAAGAGTAAATTTGTATATGCAGCAAAATTTTAAATATAGGTCATAGTTAGCTGCCAAACTAACACTTCTCCTTTGAGGATGACTGGCTGAGAGCCATATCCTCCCAGGAGCAGCTACCGACTCCACTGAGGATAGCTGTGGGAGCAGAGGGACCTGAAGTCAGGTCCAATTTTTGTTTGCTTATTCTAGCAAAGAACCTTCTTAGAAAAGTAAGAAAAAGCTCTTTATTCCTGCAAAACTTGTGGCATTATCCCCTGTAACTATCCTGAGGGTGGGGAGTCACTGCCAGAACCTTTGCACAGCTTCCCTCTGAGGAGTCGCAAACCCTGGCACTTCTCAATGCAGAACCAAGCCACACCAAAATGCAAAGGGTTATTGCTGCAGGAATAAATCCTCTTTCTCAGAAAGAGAGGCATAGAATGGAGCAGGAAAATGGAGAGATTTAGTCTTGTTCCTGCTGCAAATGCTTGAAATGCATAAGACTGAATTATCTAGGGAGCATGACAAGGGTCTGACAAAACCCGGCAGTTTTAATTACTGGCCTCTATTCAGCTGTCAGAACCCAGTGGGTCTGCTGACAAGACAGAGTGATGACAGATCAACCTCCACTGACATCCTGTAGATGCTTTTAAAGTAGTAAAACATACATTTAAAAACTTACACTTAGGCATGTGCACAAAACTTGGTGTCTTTCACAGGTGCTCAGATTTGTATCTCAGTTACAGATTCCCTTCAGTGAGGCATGCAATTTAAATCCCTAAACCAAGTCAAACATGACACGAAAAAGATTAATTATTGAACAAAAACATATCATCATGACCATCTGTGGATAAAGAGAAGAGGGGAGTTTCACCACTGCAAATACAAAATTTGCAGTTGTAAGACCTGGAGTGAGCTTGGAGCTTTTTTAATTAGCTAGAGAAATAATGGACTTTAGAATCACTACAGTGACTTGACATGGCTTTGGGTGCTATGGTTTTGTTTTGCAGTGACAGAGACTTCTGCAGGAGAAAAATGTGGAATCCCAGCCTAAAATCTCCCATTGCAGAGGTCATGTCTTTAATCTCATATGGAGCCAGGCCTGGCCACCTGCTCAGAAATGCTGCTGGCATGCAGCAGTGAGAGCAAGTGCACCTCTCACTGCAGCTGTGCCAACAGGGATTGCTGCTGAGGCTCTCTGAGGGGCAGCTCAGCGCTCCCTTTGGTAAGGAACCTTCTCTTTGCTGTGAGATACATGCATGGCACGTCCAGGGCAACGATTCTGCCTGACCAGCCTAAGCCCCACGGTGCTCGGCTGTCCCAGAGGCAGCAGGTGAGTGGCCCTGGCTGTGTTCCTGTCCATGGTGCAGTGGGTGCACCTGAGAGCACCAGCTCTGGGCTCTGTGTACCCCATGGCATCCTCACCACAGCTGCCTTCTTGCTTTGGAGGAGGTTCTTGTTCAGAGAAGGTCCCAGCCTGGGGACCTCTCATTTTAGGAGAAGCTTTTGAGTTTTTGGGAAACAGCCTTCCCCTGTGTTCTGCAGGCTGTGGATGAGAGTTTATGTGTGCCTCTGAGACAGAAGGGGAGATGTGCACTAACGCCCTTGCAGGAAACACAGCAGGGAGCACTTCCAGCAGCGGGCTGAGGGCACCAAGCTGGGCATTCCCTCCCTGCTGGGGAGGTCTCCATGGCTTGCTCAGGGACAGGAACCACACCTGACTTGCACCACTGCTGAGTATGTAACCAGTGGGAAAAGCACTCCTGGCAGCAAAGAGAAAGCAAGAAAGTGAAAAGTGACAGAAACAGGCCTTCAGGTTAGCATTTGTCTCCATATCACCCTGAGAGTGAATTCATATGCCCTCAGCTGATCCATTCCTGAGATCCTCAGGGTAAACTGGGTTTCCCTGTGCACACACCAGCCCTGTGTGAGCGCTTCTTGTGCAGCCGCTGGCAGATTTTGGAGGCTCTGAACCTATGACCAAAAATAGGTGGGTCTGGATTCCCTGGTCATCGTGTTCAGTGTTACACATGCCATGATGATGAAGCACTGTAAATCATGAGTCTGCTAGCATTCACTGATAAACCAGTCATGCAAAAGCTTCCTTGGAGTAGGAATTCAGCAGAAGGCATTTCACATCTGTCAGAAATAATTCAAGGGTGTGGAATGACTAATTGGGAACTGAATGAATAATCAGGATTTAATTTTCAGCAAGACAAAGCCATGAACTTTTGTCTGGCACATCAGTAGGGAATATGTTCCCTTTGTTAAGGCCCATATTCTGTGGACTGATGCTAGCAATAATACCAGAAGGAGGGATTTTTGTCATGATCGCAGAGTGTCCACTTTTAAAGTGCAGCTCATAAGTCTGGTTAAAGGACAGAGCTATTCGAGAAGCAGTTGATACTATGTAAACCTTAAAAATAAAGGATTAAACTGAAAATAAAGACATAAAATTTGAGAGTAGAATAAAAAAATGGACAATGAAATCAGCCTAAGCCGAGGTTTTTAATATTAAGCAAGGACTCAGATCTTTCTCTTGACCAAGTCTAGAACTTTGCCAACCACTACTGGTTCCCACATTCCGTGTGGAAATGAGGAGCTGGATTTTTTGTCTTTTCCTGAACTGCAGAGCAAGCAACAACAGGAGTTGTGCTGGTCTAATTTGCTGTGCCGTGTAAGAACAATGATGAGAAAAGAGGAGATGGGATCATTTTCCATCTGGCCTGTGCCAGCTTCAGTGTCCAGGCACCCTCCAGGGTCAGGTGCTGGGGCCCTCAGCTTGTTCCATCAGAGCTCCCAGGAACTGCATCCCTGCACACAGAGCTGTCTGTCCCAACAGCCCTGAGAGCTGTCAGTACTGGCAGCACTCAGGGACTGGAGACTTGGCAAATGTGATAGATGGCAGGGAAAGCTTTATAAACTGAGCACAGGCTGGAAGAAAGCTTGTGAACTCTGGTCACAGGTCACAGAACAGACAAAAGCATGTCAAACAATGGACATTGCTGGATTTCTATGTGTCCTGAGGTCCGGAGATTGTCACTACAGATAAGGTATTTCCAGTACATTTTTTCTTTATACGAATTGTAAAATACCTCCCAAAAGTACTGGTTAGGTTACAGGATCTGTTCTTTCAAGGACAGGGCTAAATCCATCATGACCACAACTTGCCAGCACTTCATATAACTTGATCCAGTGTGAATCATATGGTGAGTGAGAGCTGAGTCCCTGAACAAAGCATGTCTTGGAGCAGGGTGAGGAATGCAGAGGCGTGTGCTGGAAGGTGTGGCAGGTATGTGTGAGCTGTTAATGACCATGCTGAAGAAATCCTGGTGATGCAGAGGTGAAGGAGTCCAAGAACTGGAGGAGTCCAGAACCCATGCTGTAGGATCAGCTGAAGGATGGATGTGCATCCATGGCAGCCGATGCAGGTTCCTGGTATGGAAATGCTGTTCAGCAGCAGCACTTCTGAATCTCACACACTAGCAGCAGGTATGGGCCTGCACTGATATTATCTTAATTTTCAAAGACTTTATCATGTTTTTCAGAGCCATCCTATCTTTCATTTGAGACTTCACAGGATAGGGCACTCCATGGCCCTACCACTGTCCTCTGAACCAGCCTCTCTGAGGGTGACCTCCTCCACTTACAAGTGAGGAAAGGCAGGAAAATTAGAGTTTAATGGATGGAACTCTGCACGGAGCATGGATAAACCCAAGAAGTTTAATAGATGAAAAGTGACAAAACCACTGGCTAGCATTTGTAAAGCTGAAATGCAAAAAGCTTGAGTTCTGCAACTTGAAAAGTACAGAGTCCGTGTGGTTGTGAGCCAAAACTCTGGCAGGATCTGACCCTGCCTGCTCATCCCTGCAATTGAGGTTCTCTTTTTCCATGTTATGGGCTTCAGCTGTAGCACAGCAAAGGGCCCTGCACCCTCCTGCCATGAACACTGCTCTGCCTGCCCACACTGCCTGGCTGCAAAGAGTGGCTCTGAATTATGGGTGGGCAACATTCACCAAAACTGATTCCCCCAGAAAGTTTGGTGCTGTTCACCTTATTTGCTCCATGGGCTTTCTCAACCCCCTTGAGGTCCCACGCCACTGGGGAGGGCTGGAACAAGGGACAAGGAACAAGGTACACGTTGCTGGGGAAGTGACCTGTGGGCATCAGTGATCTTTTCTAACACCTGGCAGTTGTCCCACCCAGCCTTCACATGCATCTCCTTCAGCCCAAGGAAGGAGGGGGATCAGGCTGCTGAGTGAACAGCATGCTCCTGCCCTGTGTCCAACCAGCACCACATGGCCAGGCATGCCACCAACAAACATTCCCAGGAATTCCAGGCAGGAGACATGCCATGTCCATGTCATCTTGATTTTTGATATTTTTCCACCCTAAACACTTGGCTAGGTGATTGTTGTTTGGCTTTGTAGATTTTTCTGTGTGGTAACTGAAGATGTTCAGTACCAGGCAGGAGTTTTGTTTCCTTAGGAGCAGCAGCCTCAGCTCCTGGAAGCAGGCAGCTTCAGTGGCTGTACTGGGCATCAAGTGACCTCGGGCCTTATTCTTTCACCTGTCTTGTCACCAACCTGTGTGTGCTGGTGCTGAGGGATTGAATACATGATGCCAACAGCCCTCCCCTCTGGGGAGGTGCAAAGGAAAACACCAGACTTTCATTTCTAGTTGTCTCTGTTTACATTTTGTACTGGAAATTCACTGATAGGCATTCAAGCATGAAATGCAGTGATTGTTTGGAACGTGTCCAGAAAACCCTGACATTCTGGGAGTGAGTTATCTTTCTGTGGTTTGTCTAGCAGAGAGGCAATCTGGTTCAATGAAATTTTTCTGCCTATAGCCTGAGATGATGCTGGTTGCTTCAAGTCATAAGCAGTGAGATCTCAGGGCTGGGAAACCCTCCAAGCCAGGAGTGGCACCTGTGATAATACAGAGAGATACAGAGTTTGTTTCTGACCCATTTCCATGTCATAGGCTATTATAATTCTGTGCTGTTAAGTTGTGCTGAAGCTAGACATGGTTAAGGGTGGCATGAGGCAGCTGGGTGCTCACTGCAGGAGGAGGAGGCTGCTGGGGCAGGGACAGCTTGGGGCCCACCACCAGGCTTGGCCTCCTCTCAGCTGTCACTGTGAACTCTTCAACCCCTGTGCTACAGGGCTGAACATGTTCCACAGCTTCACATTTGCCCTCTCTCTCACTGACTTTCTCTTCCAAAAATTCTGACTGCTAAGGGCCACAGCCAAGTTGGAAGCCCACTGTCCCTTGGGAACTCCAGGTGCTCTCCATTCCCAGGGAGCCCCGGGCTGGGAGCAGGTGGCCTCTGGCCCCTGGCAGCCCCCGGCCAGCTGTGCAGGGCAGTGCTGGCACAGGTGGGGTCGGTGCTGGTGCATGTGGGATCAGCTGCTGGACTCAGCAGACACTGAGCATGTTTGCCCAAGGATTAAGCAAGGTAATGCTTTGGGCTTGTCCACCCCCCCTTCAGGGGCCCCAGCCCCTCTACCTTGCTCTGTCCACAGGGTATTCAAAGGCTGGTATTTCCAGGCCCTGGTCGCCTCAGGAGCACAGCTCGGGCTGGCAGGACGTGCTGTGGCCATGCCGCTTTGGGCAGGCACGGCTGCTGGCGTCTGGTGTCTGCTCAGCTGTGCTTTGAGGGATTTAAACTTAGCAAAGTGGCTTTTTTTTAGATCCATATGTATAGATCAGGTGGTCACCTGTGTCAATATGTTTATTCACAGGTCCTAGCTGCTTTCAGGGACCAGCCTTCTCTAAACATAATTAGGGCTATTTAAGTAGTTGCTCACAATTACCTCTCAGTTCACACAAAACATCATGAATTCCCTCACTCAGTGAAAACTCCAGGTGACAAGGGCAAAAAGCAACAAGGATTTTGCTGTTGAGTGCCTCAGATATTTTTATGATCCTACTGTAAATGGATGTTTACTTCTGAAGAGCTGCCCACTATGTCTACTCTGCCATTATGTCAGTTTTCAGACCAGCCGTTCACTGGGCACTCTGACAGCTGTTCCCACCTGTCAGCCTCCCTTGCTCTGGCTCATAGTAATTAGGTTGGAGGTATATGCAGCAAAGCCTGATTAGGGGCTGGATGTGAATAGAAGCTTTTCAGCTCTTGCCCTTTTGCATGCCCTAAAAACGTTGATGGCTGAGATTCCAGCAAGGCCTCCCACGGAGCGTGTCTGTGTGAGTGCTGGTGAGCAGAGCTCGGCCCCACACCCAGCCCCAGCAGGCGCTGCACTATCGGGTCATCTGGAACAGCAGCCTCATTGCAGCACCACACCATTTTCTCACACTGATCTTATCTTTGCCATCGGCTACTGGAACACAGCAGCTCACATATGCCATTAACAGGTGGCAGAAGACATAAATGGAATTTTCTCTCAGAACATTTCTTCCATTCTTCCTCCCAGACTGATGAAGTGCAAGCTAAAGGCATGTAGTGACTACAGCCTGTTCCCAAACAGGGCCATGCAGAGTTAAAAGCAGGCTCCAGGAGAAACTCTCACATCTTTCAGTCTCTCTGCCATGATCAGCTCATGAGCACACTGTCCTTAGAACATGGGGAGTGCAGCTGTGTGTGGCTGCAGTCCTGACAGCCTCGTGGCAGCTCCTCAGCTCCTTTGGGATCAGCCAGCAGAGACGTGGGCACAGGCTCTGTGGGAAGCTGAGGCACCTGCCCATGGTCTCAGCAAGCTGCTGGCAGCTTGGCAGAGCCCTGGGCACTGGAGATGAACACAGAAATTTAAGGATCAGGCAAACAAATTGCCAGAAGAGGCATGAATTCAGGAACACAACATGTGCACATTGTGTGGCCTCCAAAAGGAGGAGGCAGAAGCCTGAGGAGCACTGCATCATCCCACATTTATGCTGCTGTGAGCTCAAGTTGACCTGCCTTCCAGCAGAGCCACAGTCAGAGGAGCCTGGGAGCTGCTGCTGGAACTGTGTGCATTCCTGACTCACCATTCACTTTTGGATCTGGATCTCTTATATAGGAAAATAAATGGCCTTTTGAAAAATCTTATTCAGGGTTCTTTTATTTTTAATATGATTCCTTTTCTGTCTCCCTCAACTGCAGCAAATCCTGCTCAAAGTTGCTCCTGAACTTGATGGAAAAGAAACATAATAAAGACCATGGCTCAGGAACCCCTTGGTCTCCAGACCAGAGCATTTATTTTTCATCTATTTTGTTTTGTCCCCAAAGGACAATTTCCTTCCCGGTTCATGAGCTCATACTGAAAAACAATTTCCCAAGTCACAAAATTCTGTGGAATCGCAAGTCTAATGCTTTGGATCCAAAGTTAAACTTTAGGGTTTTTCCACATAAAGATACTTAGATACTTGACCAAATGAAAAGTGCTTCAGTGCTACAACTGCCACGTTGATGCCCTTGTCTGTCTGACCTGTCTCAGGGCCTTTGTTTTGTCAGATAATGCAGATGGGGGAGGGGACTGCCACTTGCTTTTGATCAGGAAAATCTTTATGTTCCAAGGTTATTTAAAATAATTTTCTTCCATACGAATATAGTTTCTATTGCCCAGTGTGCTCTCTCATCATATGTGGAAATCCCATTCCCTAGTTTCAAAAAGGCTCTGGGTTTTTGAATGCTGCTGCTTTCCCACGTGGGGGTGGTCTCTGTCCCCTTCCCCCCGTGTTGCTGGGGGCAGTGAAGGGAACACTGAACTACTGAAGCCTGCTGTGTGCACCTGGGCACAGCTGCCACTGGAAAGGTGCACAGGAGAGGCACTTTTGTGCCAGCCATAGAAATCATTTCCTTAGAAAAGTATTTTGCCTAAAGCCCAGTGGAAATTGCAGCCCCAGATAACTCACTTGCTTTGGTCCAGGATCAGAGCTGAAACTCTGCAGAGGGGGCATGGCCAGCCCCTGGTGTGAGCACTGGTGGGCACACAGGCCAAGGATCTCTTGTACCAGATGGCCCAGGGCAGAAGGAAAGAAAAGGCAATAAGGAAAACTGGGGTTGTAATAATTTTGTTGTACTGCGAAAAAGAAAAAATAACTTCTCATCTGGCTAAGAAAGCAAATTCTATTGGATCCTAAATTTCCTACCTATCTCCATAGAACAGCTTCTGTCAAGTGCTGTCAATACCTCAGAGTTCTCCCATGTTTCTTTCTTCTAAAATTCAAAGTCAAAAGGTGACTTTGAGGTGGCTGCATCTATTTGCCCTTTTCTTCCCTTGAAGCAAACAACCAGTAAAATTCCCTGGCGTATTTCTCTCCTTTCTGAAGTTTTTTTCCTCCATTGCCCTCTTCCATAAAATCAGAGCCCTTTTCACACATGGGTGAACCTAGAAAATCATTTAGAGTGGGAAGCACGTGAACCACTTTAGTGAACATCAGGTAGTTGTATATTAGAGGCCTTTAGAAAGGTCACCTATTTCTGGGTAATTTTTCCAGCTACTTTCTTCATGAACGGAAGCTCACTGGCACCAAGTGAAGAAGAGGGTGGCTTTGCACAAGTGTCCAGCTCCCTGGCCCTGTGAATTGCCCACCCCAATCACTCTGTGATTCCTCTGATGTTTTCATTCTGAGACGCCCATCTCCACGTGTCACCCGCTTGTGCCATGTTTGTGTCACTCACCTGTGTCCTGGGAATGGCTGAGGTTTTCAAACACACTGCTCATTAGATTCTACACTTTTCTAAAAAAGACTGACTTTTCAGTCACATCAGGATACGAAAAATAACCTGACAATCATGAGACACACGAAGAGGCCGACCACTGGAGTGCTGGTGAACCTGCCCGTCCGTGCTTGCTCCTGGTGCATTGCTCCTATGAGAAGGAGTCCAGGTGGGCTCACGCTGCAGCTTTACCTTCTCGGCATCACAAATTTGGGGATTATTCCTAACAAACCAATAAACTTTGTGATACTAAGAAACTAAAATATTAATTTAAATGAATTCACAAGTGTTACAGCCACAAGATGGTCACATAATCCCAACTTCCATTCAAAACCAGACAAAAACCATCAAACAACATTAAAGAAAGTTTATGTTCTTGAGTAATGCAATTTCAACTACAGAAGTAAATAAATTTGGTTTATACTAAGAATGGAAGCACAGAGGGACTTCTCTAGAAAAAATTTCCTTTTTAGGAGAGATTTAAATTTCCTAAACTGGTCTTGTTTTCTGAAAAACAACCCAGAATGGAGAAGAAAACAACACTTAGGCTGTACATTCATTAAAGCAAAGGCTTTTCTTAAACTGCAAACCTGGCAATCAAGGCCCTGATTTGTCCCCCTGGGAATGCAAGACCAGTCAATAACAGTGTGGTCAGCTCCCAGTCCCAAATTCCTAACTGCTGCTCCAGACACTGCCCAGGTTCTGCCAAGTTTGCCTGTGCAGGGTTCTGTTCCTGAGGCTGCATTCCTGGGTTTTGACAACAGCCCCCACACAGCTCCAAACATGGCAGCAGTCACGGTCAGACATATGAGCAGAGAGGCACGTGAAGAGGCAGGAATAGCTGAAATTTTAATTAAGGAAAACTTTAGTGACATATCTCTTTGAGAAAGTGATGGTTGTGAGGTGCAAGTGCATCAGCGCCGACCTCCAGAGCTGCAGCCAGCAGTGCCTTTGCTGCAGGAGAGCAGGAGCCCAGCTCTGCCCCCATGCCTTTTAATTCTATTTACCAGTTATTGCAGTTACTGCTTGGAATGCACTTCACTGTGGAAGCAGCAAATCCCCATGGACATTTTACACGAAAGAAACATTGATGTGACTCTGTTAAAGAGAACAAAAGGCATTTTGTGGGTTTTGGATTTGCCCAAGTCCTGTACATTTGTATCTCTTGATACTCCTGCAGAGTATAGGAGGTAGGAGCAGCTGTGCCCTGGCACCAGGCAGTCTGTGCCAAGGTCGTGGCCGGCAGCCCCGGGGTCAGTGCCTCCCTGAGCCTGCCCTGAACCGCACCCTCAGCGCCACGCAACATTAATTCCCACTGATCCAGGAACAGGAACGATTTTCCAATGGCAGAATGGACTCCAACTGGGGACCTTGGCAGGCTCCAAGCAGGTGAAAGCTGACCCCGTTACAGTCTTGTGAGCACACAGGAAGGCCTGAGGCGTTCCTGTGCCGTGTACCCGGGCTGTAACGCCGCTCTGCCCCACGGCACTGCCAGAAAATCCCTACACAAACGTGTCTTAAACCACTCCAGGCTGAGCTTGGCATACGTGTCTGATCTCTGCATGTTACTCATTCCAACTCAGACTCTAGGGCTAACCACAGTAGAGAGAAAAACAGCTGAGGACACAAAACACCAGAATAATTTTAAGCATTCACTACTAAAATACTGTATAAATTAAAAATCCTGTCAGCATTTACACTAAAATCAAAAGCATCCCTGGTTTTAGGCTTTCTTTTACATTTCCTGCTGAGTTCAACAATAAATATTCCATCACAAGAACTTAGTTTGAAAGTTCAGCAGTTTTTAAGACCCCTCAAAGAGAGTTTGCAGTGGCTGCCCCAAGCAAGGGGCCTTTCCCAGCAGCCAGAGCGTGCAGAGGGGCTGTGAGCAGCACGGACTGGCAGCATCACCACGGCGCCTGCCTGTGGCAAGGGGTAAAGGAGGATGAATCCATGCCTAAGCCAAGGTGGAGGGTTGCTGTTCTCAGCCACCCAGGGCCCAGCCCAGCATGGCTCAGCCACCGCTCCTGTGGCTCTGGCAGGACCTCCCTGCCAGCCATGCACAGGGCAGGACGCACCCAGAGGCCTCCTGTGGCAACACCCAGTGGGACTGGAGCCTGTCCAGCTGCAGGGATGGCTGCTCTGCTGCCCCTGAGCCCCTGGACAGAGGCTGCAACCCCACCCCCCACCCACTGTGGGTGGGAGAGATGTCTGAGCTCGGCAGGTCTTGAAGCACTTTGTCACCAGTGTGCCTTGTTAATTAGTGCTCCCCAGCCCCAGGAAGCAGCTTCCCTGCCAGGTGAGCCACCAAGAGCACACAGCGCTGTGGGTGGAACCTGGGCACCGCTGCACAGGGGACGTGGGCACGTGGGCAGGAGGCACTGCCAGGGGTGGGACACAGGCAGTGCTCCAGTGGGATGTGGGCACATGGGATGAGGGACCACTGCAGGTGAGTCATGGGCACGGGCCCATTGCTTCCTCAGTAATTGTACAGACCTTCAGGACCAGAAGTTCTCATCCAGAATGCCAAAGAGCAAATGCCCACAGCTTCCTGCAGTAGTTAAATCTTTTCTTTATTTATCAGAGCAATATCCTTCAGAAATCAAAAGCCCGGGTCCTTCCCCCCCCACTGCAGGGTTCCTGTGATACCAGCAACACCCAGAACCACTCCATCACTCACCCCACACCACAGCTGTGCTCCCAGGGCTGGCAAAGCAGGCTCCAAGGGCTGGAGAGGGAGTCTTTGGGGAGTGTTGTCAGTCAGAAGGGTGAGTGTACCTGTCTTATACATTTGCTGACCCCCTGAAATGAGAGATGAAATGAAACATTAAATTATTCAAAGTGAGGACTAAAATAAAATTACTCCAATAATTTAAAGAAATTATATGGGTATTATCACCTAAAGAGGCTGCTGTCTCTTCCAGAACATTCTGCTGCTGACAAGACCTTAATGTTGGCTGGAATCACCACTAACACCTGCGACAGCAAACAAGAGCTAATCCTTACACCCTTCTTGTGCTAATGATTGCAGGAGATAACTGGTGTCCCTGGCAAGTGTCCCATTTAATTCAATTAACTCCAGCCAAGCCCTGTTGATTGCACTGGCAGTGTCAGAGAAAGCCAGAAGCCAGATCTGGAGTCAGATGGTAAAACCAAGGCAGCCTCCACCATCCCTCTGTGGCCCAGGCCCCAGCAGCCAATCCCACGGGTAACAACCGACCTGGCATCCACAGCAGCTTCTGCCAAAGGGTGTGGAAAAGCATTACTTTTTCCCGAAAATGCAGGCAACTTATTTCATTGTATATGTTGCTTATTTGTTCTGAAATGCAGGGTTATGTGTTGGCTTAAGCAGCAGTTTCATAGTGTTCCCACCCCCTTGCACAGGTCCAAGCCAGTGGGAAGACTGTGTTTCTCCTAACACAAGGCAGATGTCTGCCAGCTGATCTGGGGGCACACAGAGCTGCTGGCCCCTCCAGGGGACCCTGACACTTGCAGAGATTGAGGTGTCTGAGGTATGAACTGAAACATTCTGATAAACATGAAAAATAAACTAACCATGAAAAATTAAGCTGCAAGGAACAATTGGTATATCCCCTCAGTTGATACAATTTCCAGTCTGTTTGATAGTAAAAAAATACTTCCCAAATATTTTCTTTTCCTTTTGAACATTCTTCAGCTGTGAGCTTCAACAGGCAGTGATGTATCCGCCAACTCACATTATTCAGTTAAGAAGTTCTGAAATAGAAAGAGATATGCAGAGAAGTTTCCTTGGTGGCACTTTTGAAGTGTTAGTCTGGGGTAGCAGGTAAAATCCTGAGAAGTCTGTACACTGCCAACATAAATAGAAAGTGTATTTAAAGATGGGAGATTATCCATTCCTTGACAGGGCTGTCATACCTACTCTGTTGTCAGGTCTTAGTAACAGTTTTATTTGAAGGTCAGTCCAGCACAAATGATGCCCAGAAAAGCTGCTCTTCTGGAAAACAAAGCCTTCAAACCTTCAAAAGGAGCTGTAAGGACTCATATGTGACCATCAGCTTGGACATGTCTCAGAAGCAGCATGAGCCAGTAGAGATTTCTGAAGCTTCACTGAGTTTCTTTGTGGAAACTTGTTATGGTATTCCAGCCATCCTCCAGCCTTTGTGTATCCTCCAGGATGGCTGAGAGCACAACAGGGAAGCCCAAACAGTTAACATGTCGCTGTGCTGCACCTGCAAATCCACTGGAGAACAGCAATTCTCTGCAAATAAAGCTCAGCTGCTCTAAGTCAGCAACTGGCTTCCAAGTCAGAAAGTCTGTGCTCTGGATCCACTCATTACCATTAAATACATGTTTAAATAAACTTCTACATCCTATGGACATTTTTCCCATGCTGTGGCTCCACTGGATAAAAGTGCTGAGCTCCTGGTACGGATGTTGGCACTCATCTCCCATTTGTTCCCAGCTATGTGTTTGGTATTTTCCAGAAAAGAACCAACCTCCCCGCTGTGCTCCAAACCCAGCTGTGCCCAGGTGTTTCCAGATATCCCAGGCCACTCTATCAGGCACCATTTTACACCAGCCCAAGATCCATGAGGAATAACATGAGGACACCAGAGCTGTGCAGAAATACCTGCAAGCAGAAGAATGCCACAAAGTGCAGCCACAGTTGGAATTCCCACCCCTGACAGTGGTGACAAATCCTGGGCAGGCTGACTTCAGTGCTGCTGCAGCCATGCTGCAACCCAGAGCAGGGGTGCATGGAGCACAGCACATGTCCAGAAGAGCACCTGGCTGCACTCAGACCATGCCAGCAGAAGTGGGAGAGAGCTGACCATCCTTCCTAGTGTGTCCCAGAAAGCCACAGGTGGCCACTGCCTAAAGAACACACCAGTCCCTCCTTGCTGCTTACAGGTACAGGGTGCATGTCTATGGCATCCCGCAATTAGCAGCCTCCCTCCTTCAGATCTGTGAGTGAGTGAGCCCCAACAGGACTGTGTTGAGCCTTATCTTTTGCCAGGTGGAGTGTCAGCCAAGGGAAAACTGTGCCTCATGAGGGCTGGTGCCCATGTGAGCCATGCGTGTGGCAGCAGTGGGACAGCAAAAAAAAATAAATTGTATAAAAATCCCAAGGCCTTCCAGAGCATTTCCAAATGCTGCCCTAATTTCCCTGCTGGGTGTCAGGTTCTAGGAAGTCACCACCCACACAAAGCAGCTGTAGAGCCACATCTAAAACTGCCTCACCTCTGGTACAGAAGGAGCTGACAATGGCATTAGCATGAAACTAAAATTAGAGGCTAATTGTGTTCTGCAGTCACTGAAATTGATGACAGCTCAGCAATCAACATCCCTGAATTTTCTTGACTAAAATAAAATCTGCTCCCATTCATGCTTCTCCCTGCTCCATGAGCAAGTGCTGCGGTGGCCTGGCACTCTGCACGCCGGGCAGTTCTGGCACCTCTGCCAGGGCCTGTGGGCTTCCCAACAGTTACTGGGGAAGGCACAGGTCTGGGAAGAGATTGTGTATTGCAAATCAGCATCATTTCACAGAAATGGGATGTGATATCCAATGCCAGGGCATGGGAACCATCAGCAGCACATGAACACACACAAGACTCCACCCAGGAGAGGCAATGGCGCGGCGGCGCTGGTGCTTCCTGCAGGCATGGCTGGCAGGGATGCCAGACCAGTGCTGCTGCTGCTCCAAGCAAGAGAGGAAATACCAACACTAAAGAGTGAGGGACTAAAAGCATCCGCTCAGGGTGTCAGAGTGGGGCACAGGCCCAGCCTCTATCACTACTTCTTGTAAGTGAATCAGAACATCTGTTAAGGTGGGCAATAACACCTACTGAAAGACACATGAACCTTTCACTGGACCTCCCTGGGGTGCATCCCGCATTTGGGGCAGAGAAAAACACACCCTATTGCCCTGCCTCTGCCTCAGACAATGTGCTGCAGATTTGCTGTGCAGGATATGGCCACGTGCAGCCTCTTTCAGTCTTTCTGTGTATGTGTGCTGTGTGTGCCCACCTGGATGTGGTATGTTCACCTGCCCTGTCCTCACCTGCAGTTTGTGCAAGATTTCTATGGTCTCGTTTTTAGTTCATTGTTCTGTACAACATTTGGAGTTATTGATCCATAAAAGCATCTCATGGTGGTACATTTGGAAAAGCCACAGCGTGCTTCTGCCTCTACTCACAACTGAAGTCTCTGACTGCTGACAGAGCTGGGCTTCCAAAGCCAGCCCCTCTTCTGTCCCTTCCTTCAGCTTGATTTTGCTGTGGCCGGCAATTTTACCTTCACTCTCTGGTCCAGATGTTGCCTGTGGCTCTTCCTGAGAATCTCCCAGTTCTGCTGTGAACCATGAGGCAAGGAAGGGGCAGGGTAGGAGGCCTGTTCCTCACCTCAGCTGTGATAAGGCTGGGTCTGGGCTGGGCCCCCCTGCTGCTCTGGCTCACAGTGGGTAACTCACTGCCACACAGCTCACTGCAGTCACTCCACTCTCTCCTCCCTTCTTCCTACACTTGCTGCAGGCACGAAATGTTCCCGGGCTCCCACAGCCATGCCTGGGGCATGCCAAGTCCATATGCTGCTGTCCCTTTCACACACATTTCCAAAGGGCAAAAAAATTCCTTGTATATCTACTTCTCTGTGCACAGTTCATCAAGCAGAAAGAACAAACCTGGCCAAGATGGCCACAAAAACATGTCATTGTTTAAAAAGGCTCCACTCGACACCCAAAGATATCAAGTGTATTATTTTGAGGTAAAGTAATATAAGCAGTTCTATTTCCAGTGCAACCTACCTAACATTTTCTTAAGTAAATCACTTTTGTACTCATTTGGTTGAAAGCTCTTGGTGTGCTACAAAGAAAAATGTCTGCATGTGTATTATATATATTATACTCCAGATATTATATATACCTCTGCATTATACTCCAGACATCCATACCTTCTACCATTTATATCAGTATTTCAGGCTACAATCAGAGCACTCTTGGCTTTATTCTAAAACTCACTCCCACAGGTTATGAGCAAAGAGTTTCTGCATGAGGAGTCCAGAGCTCAGGGCTGTCCTTGGCTGCCCCAGGCAGTTAACCCTGTCGGAGCCGTCTGTCCGTGCTGCCATTTGAGGGCACCATTTGTGCTGTTTGGGGTGGCTGTCCCTGGGCAGTGGGCAGGGGCTGGGGCCCCTCTCCGTGGTTCTGGGTCCATGGGCCCCCACGGCCCACTCTGGGGGTGCCATCGAGCTCTGTCCCCAAGAGCATCGTCACGGGAACTGAGGCTTCACTTACAGCTGGCTGCAAAATATAGACTGTGAACAGCATGGATTTTAAGTGCCAGATCTTTTCTTGACTGATGCTCCCAGCTGATGGTACGTTCATATTTCAAGGTAACATTACATTCATCAGTGTCACAATTAATTGCTGCCTTAAGAATCATTAAGTCTCACCTGAGGAATTCCTGCATGCAAGAATATGTCCCACAGCTCTCTGGGATGCCAAGGTACAAGCAGCATAAAGACCCACGGGCTGGGTGAAAGCTCAGACCTGGGGCTGGAAATGTCCTTCTGAGCAGCAGTAATTGCAGCTCACGTCACAGCATTCCAGATAACAACAGCTGAAGATCCCTGTTTCAGCTATAGCCAAAGCTGAGCTCTTGCACTCCTCACTGCAGCAGCCTCATGGGGCTCATTCCCCTCCCTGTCTCCTAATGTATGTGAATTATCCTCCCAAACAGTTACTTTTCCACCAACAATATGCACATCTTTTCAAAGGCAAAGTGGAAATCCCTGCAAGCATTTCTGGTGCCACTTCCAGTCAGAAATAACAGTAATCTGATCCACAAGTGAATTGCATTTCTGTTGCTGAATTCCTTTGTGCAAGTATCTTTGCTTTGAAAGACTTTGGCAGCAGTGAGGCACAGGCTAATTTTACTGATAAGGTGTGAATCAAGGAAGATTTGCAAGTTTCTGAGTCACAGAAAGGAAGCGTCTGTGGCCTTTCAGCACTTCTGTCAAAAGAAAATGTCACGGTTCAGCTGTTTGAGATGCAACTTCAGACCGCTCGCTGCGCCTGCAGATCCCCATCTCCCACCACCCGCACGCTCTCCCCAGGCAACCCGGACAATTCCAGGCTTCTCTTGGGGCCTGGGGAATTCCCAGCCTTGCTCAAACCTCTGCTGTTAATGGGATGCATCACCATGGGCTGCAGTGTGAGAGTTGAACAAATTATTAATTTGGCAGAACTCAGCTGACACTTTGTGGGAAAAAGGGGTGACCAAAGAAAGGGCGAGCTCCTTCCCACTTCACACAGCTCTGAAGTCCCTGGGGAGCTGCGGGCCTGAGCTACAAACACTGCTGCATCAGCAGCAAACGTGCAGGGACTGCACCGTGCCTACAGCCTGACTGCTGCCACCTGAACAAGGGACTACAACCGAGCAAGTCCTGTGCTCCTGTGCTGCCATGAGAGGTCCCAGCCGAGGCCAGGCTGTCCTGAGTGTGGGGACAGCTCTGCTGCACTGGCTGTGGTCGCTCCAAGGACAGCACACAGGTGTTCAGCTCTGCTTCCTCCAGTCCCAAAGCTTTCATGGCCTCTGAGATGCTGAGGCCAGGTTCAGCCAGCAGCTCAGCCCCCAGGGGCACTGCTAAACCCAGCCGTGGGCGTTCATTGTGCCCAAGAGGGCGGGGGGACAGCCTGTGCCCACAGCGCCTGGCAGCACGGCCGCCTCCCAGGGGGATGTGTGCAAGTGCTCCTCTCACTTTTTAATCTCTTTATCTGCTGCTCATCACAGACCTGATCTCCTCCAGGCCTACAGGGATATGCCAAGGACTGGCACGTTACAAACGTCATTCCATTCCACTGTCACCACCTGCTGCTCCCCAACCTCAGGAGATCAGTTTGCTGTCCTGTCCCTGACTGGGGGTGACAACACCATCTTCTGCCTTAAAACAGGTCCTCAGGGTTTACAGACAGCAGGCATGGTATAAAAACTGCACAGCAGTATCAGGAGTGGAGGGTCCTCCACCTTCCAGCTGTCTGTGGGATCTGCCCACGGAATATATGGGTGAATTCTCCCATAAGAGTCAGTATTGGGCATGCTTATCTGGCTTAATTATTTCCATTCACTGCCACGTTCACTGATCCAGCACAGCTCCATGGCTCCACAGCCACAGCCACTGTCAAACCAAATTCTTCCCTGATAGTCTGTGGAGATGTGTATTTGTCATCTGCAATCTATTCCTTGATTTCTGGTAAGTATTTTCAGTGCTTTCTCTTGAAAGATTTTTCAGATTTCCCTGGACTTCTCCCCAACTTCTGTGAGCAAAGCCTCACACAGTTTAATTGTTGACAGCTGTGTCAGGAGAAGTATTTTTTTTGGTTTTTTTGGGGGTTTTTTTATGTTGCTTTTGCTGCAGCACATGAGCTACTACACAAAGGCCTGCCTGGCTGTGTAATGCACCAAAACGTGGAAAGCAGACCATGTCTTCTGAGGGGGAGGTTTGGGGGGTTCCACTGTTTGTGATTTTTTCAGAGATAATTGCAGCTCCTCACATGAAAATGCTGACAAATAAAAGACATCTGAGCAAACAGGTGAAAAGTTTGAAGTACTGAGTTGGATAAAAGTGAATCTCTCCTCCTTTTCAGGACTTTGCATTTTGGTTTCATGGTAAAGAAAAATCCAGTTAAAAGGAAAAAAAGAAACTCAATTCTGATTTTTTTTTTTTTCCAAGCAAAAGATGGGAAATGCAGGGAACTAGATTGATCTCCCTTTTCTGCCAGGCTGAACTCAAATCTGAAACATCTGTTCACATAACTTGAGACAAGCTCTCCCAGTCAAATAATATAAGCTCAATCTTTTCCTCCATCAGTGCAGAACTATAAGTTAAGCTTTTTGTGGAAGCCTAAGAACCCAGACACTTCCCATGTTCCCTGCAAGCACTGAATAACGATGGTTCTCACTACCAGCAAATCACTTGCAAAGAAAAATTATCACCTTTTCCAGTATTCGAAATCCTAAAATCTGTTTTCTTCTAGAACAACACCGTACACATTATCCTTCAGGAGTTATTCAAACTGGGCAGCACCAGCTATATAAAACAGTATCTTACCCAGCACAGTTCTCATTGTAATCAGGTGATTGCCATGGTCAAGGACAGGGGAAAATATTCATTTTTCAATATAGAAGCACAGACTGGTTTGTGTTGGAAGAGACCTTTAAAAACCATCTTGTCCACCAACCCCACCATCAGCAGGGTCACCTTCCATTAGACCAGGTTGCCCCAAACCCTGTCCAACCTCGCCTTGAACACTTCCAGAGATGGGCAGCCACAACCACTCTGGATAACCTGGTCCACTATTCAGCTAAAGTCTGCAAGGCAGAGTAGGATTTTCACTGAAGGTCTTGAAAACTGAATTTGCTTGCAGAACTTGCACACAGGCCTGGGTTCAGGGCTCACACCCCTCACTGCATCCCCAAGCTTGGCAGAAGAGCATCTATGGCTCATGCAGAGCCATATAAATGTCTGTGTACAGGTATCAGAACTGTGTACACGTACCAGAACTGTGTAGAGGTATCAGAACTGTGTACAGGTATCTGATATAAATGTCTGTGTACAGGTATCAGAACTGTGTACAGGTATCAGAACTGTGTACAGGTATCTGATATAAATGTGTACAGATACAAGAGCTGTGTAGAGGTGTCTGATATAAATGTCTGTGTACAGGTGTCAGAACTGTGTAGAGGTATCAGAAACAGAGCACTGGCAGATCAAGCAAGAAGCCACAGAACTGTGCACCATCCTGACCCTGTTCCTGCTCCTGCAGCCCTCCAAAAACTCTCTGTATTCAACTTGTTTTGGAGCATGAAGCCCATCCTGTCAGAGAACCAGACTGGAAAACAGGGTTCGTTTCAGTTTCTGCTTCCAATTCTGTGTGTGTGTGTTTACAAGTCACTTTGTTTCCCTGCTGTTTTCTCCAGCTTCACATGACATGATGTACAAGTGAGGACTGTCCCCAGCTAGAGACCTGCACAATGTCCCAGTCAGGGGACTGGATTGGAAGTGAAGGGCTCTGGAAGCCACAGGGGAAGGGAACAAACAAACAAACAAACAAACAAAAAACCCACAAATACCAAACCAAAATAGAAAAGCGCATGTAGTTCACCGTATGCAGCAGCTTTCCCGTGCGGAGGAATGCCCTGCTGGTTATTGCTGCCTTCTCCGCACACAGCGGTAGATGGAGCCCTGCTTCCCTGCTCCGGCCGGCGCGGGGAGGGAGCAGTGCCGGAGATGCAGCCGGATTCCTCTGTCAGGACCTGCCCGCACTGCTGCAGGGACAAACCTGGGGGGTCACACAGCGGGGACCGCGGGCTCACAGCTCCTGCCTGACTCATGAAAGTTCTGACACTTGTGACTAACAAAAGTATTCCACTCACCACAGTATTGCCTTTTCTTCCATTCAGGCATTGGGTGATGTTTCTTTTTTAAACTGTCATCAGCATTACATGGAATTCACCAGTTTTATTTCTTTTGCAAAATAAGGAACGACAAGGTTTGCTTGCCATACTTAGAAAGAACATATGTAACAGTTGTGTCATGGCTGTGAGCACTGGAGACTACATTAGCCAGAGGATTTTACAGGAACTAAAAGTCAAGGGATCCATGGCTAATTTCTCAACCACTGCTCGCAGCTCTGATGCCTGCAGCTTGTGTGTGACAGCAGGACAGAGAAGGCATGAGGGAACACTGGCTGCCATTTGCATCTCTGCAAGCTGGGGAAAATTATAAATGTGTATGTTGATTTTCTCTCCCCACTTGCACCTCCAAGTGCTCCTACAAGTGACATCAGTACAGCCTGCATGGCTGCAGGCAGCCTCTGGAGTCATGCACCACTCAGACAGAACTATTGCAGTTCCATCAAGACATGTCAGCCAGGTCCTCTACAGCAACAGCTGACAAATTGAATATTTCAGAGCAGTGAGAGCAAAATCCACAGAATCACAGATTGTGCTGAGTTGGAAGGGACCCACATGGAGTCCAACTCCTGCTCTTGCAGAGTCACACAAAGTTCCTGAAGGTATGGTCCAAATGCTCCTTAAACTTTGTCAGGCTTGGAGCTGTGACCACTTCTCTGGAAAGTCTGTTCCAGTGCCCAACAACGCACTTCTTTTCATATCTAACCTAAACCTCCTCTGACAACTTCAGGCCATTCCTTCAGGTCCTGCCACTGGTCACCACAGAGGAGAGATCAGTGTCTGCCCCTTCTCCTCTCCTCATGAGAAAGCTGTAGGCTGTGATGAGGCCTCCCTTCAGTCTCCCCTCTCCAGGCTGAACCCTCAGGCGCTCCTCATTTGGCTTCCCCTCAAGGCCCTTCACCATCTTCATTGCCCTCCTTTTGACACTCTCTAACAGCTTAATGCCTTTCTTATATTGTGGTGGCCAAGACTGTTCCCAGGACTCAAGGCAAGGCCACCCGAGTGCCCAGCAGAGCAGGACAGTGCCCTCCCGTGCCCAGCTGGCAGTGCTGTGCCTGATGCCCCCCGGACACAGCTGGTCCTCCTGGCTGCCAGGGCACTGCTGCCTCACATTCAACTTTCTGTCAACAAGGACCCCAGGACCCTTTCCAGGTGCTGCTTTGCAGCGTCTCTTTCCCCGGTCTGTCTAGATCCAGGGTTGTCCCATCCCAGGTGCAGAATCTGGCACTTTCCCTTGTTGAACTTCATAGGTTTGGGGATTGCCCAGTCCTCTAATTTGTTGAGGTCTCTCTGCAGGGCCTCCCTGCCTTCAAGGGAGTCAACAACTCCTCTCAGTTTTGTATCATCTGCAAACTTTCATAGTATCCCTTCCAGTCCTGCATCCAAGTAGTTTCTGAAGATGTTGAAGAGCACAGGGCCAGGGGCAGAGCCCTGCAAAACTCCACTAAGGAACCAGTGCTAGTCTTGTGTCACCCTTTGCACCTGACCCATGAGCCAGCTGCTCACCCATCCCATGATGTGTATCCAGCTGTGAGATGGACAGTTTGTCCAGATGGACATTATGAGACACAGTACTGAAAGCTTTACTGAAATTTCAAAAGATTACATCAAGTGGCTCCCCTTGATCAGCTAGGTGGGTTACTTTGTCATTAAAGGTAATCAGGTTTGATAAGCAGGACTTTCCTCTCATAAAGCTGTGCTGGTTTAGACTGCTCTCTGTTTTTTCCGAATTTTGTGGAGGTTGGCTTTTTGTTTTGGTTGGCTGGTTTAAAAATGCACCATGCACATCCTGCTTCATGCTGCTGCACATCCAAGTGCAGGCTTGACTGTGAATAAGAGCAATCCATGCTGCCAGGGAAGGCTGTCCTCAAAGCCGGTGTACAACCTGTTGTTCTCTGGAAATATGTACTGCTAGACAAGCAATACATAAAACCACATTTTGTCTTGTTTTAGATTCTTTGAAGAAGCCCATGTTATGCAGGTAGAAAAACTGACAATAGTGCAGAGTTACATGAGATGCTGGAGATTATATTTGCCAGCAAGGTAACCCAATAGACACCTATTCTGGCACTCAATAATTAAAGAGAGGCCCCCAGCAGTGAATTGCAGGATGATTTGCTCACAGCAGCAGCTCTCCACACTAGAGAGGGGCCAGAACTTTCAGTTGGGCACTCACAACCACATGCCTCACCTGCACAGTCCAGCTTCAAAATGTGAGTGGGCAGTGGTTTTAGCAGTACTGATTTTTCATTTTTCCAAATAGAAATTAACAGAAGAAGGGGGATTAGACACCCATCCCGGAAGACAGGGAGTTTCTCCTGATTGGCCTAGAAGTGACCAACTTTCTGAATTCAAGACCTTATGATGCCTCTGATCCTGCCCCTGATCCTGACTAGATATAACAGTCTGTTCAGACAGGATCAAGCCCCAGCCCCAACTGAGTAAAATCTAGGCAGGGACTTTGGCATTTGATCTTTACAAAGCAGAAGCTAACAGCTGACAAATTAAATACTTCAGAGCAGTGAAAATTAAACAGTCCTGCAGTCACGAGTGTTGGCATATGGAAAGCTGCCATGAAGCTAATAACGGAATTGTCTACCACAGCACAGAGGGAGGTCCTAGCACCCCACAGCAGCCACACATCTGGAGACTGGGAACACAGCCATTAGCAACCTATGTTTAAGTAGCACATTCTTGCTACCTTCCTGCCAGCTGCTCATCTTCTCTCACCACAGGCCAAGGGCAGAGGCCCACAAGCACTAATGTGGCACTGGGGACAAACTGGAGCAGCCACCTGCACAAAGGAGGGTCCCTCAGTAGAACCCTGCCTGTCTGCATACACCTGCTTTACTCATGTCACAAAATAGGGGCAAATGGCTCATTAGTCACATACCTGCATTTGCACATTTAGGACGCCAGCCACTTTCACTGGTTCCTTCAGGTATCTGTGAGGAGTGTAAAGCACTGGGGGATGACCATTCCTGGCTCACTCCAGCCTAGCCCTGGCACAATTTTCTTGCGTGCAGCAGAGCCACACTGCTTAGGAATGTGAGGAGAACCAGAGCCAGGATGTGGAAGATGAACCAAACATGCAGATATCACTCACAACCAGGGACAGAGAACGATTTCCACACAGGAGGGTATGGAGCTTGCACAAGGTATTCACCCATTAATGAATGACAGAGAAAACAAATTCAGGACAGCAGATACAGCTAGACAGCAAACAGGCTACTCACCAGCAGCTGCCTGCAGAAGACAGCCCAGGCAGGAATGGGAAGGCCAATGCAGGGAATGCACTACAGGAGCCAGCAGCAAGAACACAGATGTGTGATACAGGTGTGGGAGAAGCACACTCACAAGAAACATCCATCAGTACATGCACAGCACTCCTGGACATGCCAGATGAGGCTGATTCACAGCACTCCCCTCCAACAGTGTCCTCCCCTCTGTATCACAGAGAGCTGACAAGAGATAGCAAGCACTAAAGAGCAGGAGGAGATAAAGCACTAAAGAGAAGAGTGACATAAAATGCTGGAGAGGAGATATGCATGAATGTCCAAACACACACAGGAACAAGCTTGGGTGTGAAGAATGGGCAGCTTTAGCACTGAATCACTGCTTCTCTTCCTGAAGTACCTGCCTCATACTTGAAAAGACTTTCAAGGTACCAAGGTGTAGAAAGCTGTATCACTGCTGGGCAAGCTGGATAGCACAGGGCAAACCAAGTGGAAACAGAGCAACCATGCCTCTTAAGGATCCACCACCCTGTAGAAGAGCAGTTCATGCTGGCTGAGGGTGGCTGGGAGAAGATCCTGCTTCCAAGGAAGCGAAAGGAAAGCAAATTCCAAGAAGTTTCTTGGCAGTATGGTTCTGTACCCACTGACATCCACTGCAAGGGTTATTTGTTGGCTCAAGAGATGTACCAGTGGTGTTGACAATGACTACAGCATGGTTAATTAGGCCATCTTCCCTCTTTGACAATAAAAGAGACACAAGTGTCTCAGATTCACTGAAGCAGATTTCTGTCCCAGCTGCCCCTTTCAGAACACCTGTGAAAAAAGTCTTAGGATCAATCAGTATCTTGTTCTCCAAGTTCGTGCATAAAACACCTGGTGCATCCACACAAGCTGCTGTTCAGTCAACCCTGATACTGATTGCTCATAGCAATGGCAGATACACACAGGGCTCTCCACTGCAGGTGTATGCTCCAGAAAAATCTAGTCCTCTTTGCCTGTGATTGTAGCGAGAACATAAAACTTCAGAAAGAATCTGGAGGTTCTTCTATTTAATGTTTCAGTGCTTCCTGGTCAGAGGGATGGTCCTGTACCTATTGGTTTTCCCAGCAAATATAGCTGCTGTCTTCCATGTGTGCAAGGCCTCCAGCAGTAGAATTCAGCCAACAGTTTCATCCCTTCAGAGACTTCACTTACTGGGGCTGCATCATCTGCCTGTAGAATAAGGCTTTTACATCATGCCTGATTGGGAACATGAGCTTCCAAAAGCCCAGAGCTGCACCAGGTGAGCTTGTTGTTGGCCTTTTGATAACATTCCTTTGAGCTTGCCAGAGCAGGAGTTTGCCTCCTGCAGCAGAGACTACAGGGGACACACCTGGAATGGATATCTTCAGGACTGGCCAGGTTCTTCCACCTGTCAGAAGGAAGGCATGGCTTTTTCCTTGCTCCAACTATGGATTACTGTAGCTAGGCATAACAGGGAACACCTCTGGACATGCTCTTTCCTCAGCACAGGGTGCTGACCATGGCCAAAATAAAGATTTTTGGCACCAAGGATGGCATCCTGGCCTTCTCTACCTGTGGCTCGAGCATTTCCTCTCTCTTTGGTCCCTTTATGCTCTCCTCTTCTGCTGCCACCTTGGTCTCCTGCCCCTGCTATATCTCAAGCAGTTCCCAACACAGCAAATTGTGAAGGGCAGGAGACAGGAGGAGGGAGCACAGGGAGGCTCATGCATTCTTACTCCCTTCATCCATCTCTGGGAAGGTGACACTGCACCATGCATAGCAATGGTGTTAATACCACACAGGGCAGCAGCTCATGAATTGAAATAGCAGCAACACTGACAGTACTCACAAGTCTCAGAAAAGAAAGCTGATGTGGAACTGGCTTGTTCATATTTTCCATAACATTTCAACCTCTGTTATCAGCACAAACATTGTCTGCTCCCATCATGCTGTGCAACTCGCCACACTCCATGTTGGGACCACGCGAATAAAAAACGCCAGAGTGTTACTTTTGCCTTCCACAGGCTCAAAATGCAACAAAACTCAACCCTCTGTTGTGCTTTGCAGGCTCCAAAGCATTTTGCTGCTCAGTTTATCATGTCACAGCCCATGGATGTATCAGCCTTCTAAGAAAAGCAAGCTGGTCATCCTGAGCCAGCTGCTGCAAGGACCACAGGACAAGTCCAGGGCCAGGAACTCTTGGGCCAGTGGTGGCCACCAGCTGTCAGCCAGCCTGCCTCAGCCAGACAAAAATCCTCCATTTTCAATCCAAATACATAACAACTGAGTAAAGCTGCAAGGAAGGAGAAGGGCAACCAGCTCTCACAAGTACATACACAGCACTGTCTTCAGCTCTCATTTTTCAATTACTTTTCTGCTTTATGGCCCTTAACACAAGAGGAAAAATGGAGGTGAGCTGCAGGAAGCAATCAGTCTCTCATCTTCTCATGCATTCACACCAAAGCAGAGCTTGGATCAGGGACATCCCCAGGAAGTGCTGGAAAACACATCCAAAGCTTTGTGAAGAAATGCTTTTACAGGACCCAGGTTGTTTTGGAAATCACGAGCAAAAGGCACTGAAGCGTAACAAGCTTTTGAAAGGTCAGCAGAAAATTCCTATGGCATTTTAGACACAATAAAACCTTATGACTTCAAAATGTTAATCAGGAATATCATAAAGAAGCCTTACCTGAAATCACAGGTGAATCCTAGGGACTTTGATCTAAGCTGGAATCTGGCTACTTCAAACCTTGCTGCAGAAAGGTTCATAACCCTGAAATCAACAGAAAGGACACAGCAATAAAGTCCATGTAAGAATAAGAGCCATTGGGTCTCATTGGCCCTAAATCTGATTTAGTAACACCAGGATAAGATAGGATGTTAGCCTTGGCTTCAATGGTTCTGAGCTGTCCCTCCAACAGTATCTGTAGTAGAGGAGCTGTGTTCCAAAATTAGACAGTGAATTAGCTAGATTTTTTAAGGACCAAATTCTTTGTATACTTCTCACTAAAAGCTGACTCAAACAGCTTTCTCTTTAGTGACTGCACAGTTAGATTTTGAGGCAGTGTGTACTTGCATTGGGCCAAATGGCTACAATTTTCCTCTTCGCTTCAAGTGAAGGTTTTGTGGGGAAATAGCAGTTCAGTGAGGAGCCATCCCTGGGGCCCCACCAGCACACACTGTAGTTCACTCTAACATACCAGCCATTCCAGATTTCCTTCTAACCTACATTAGACACCGGTGGAGGTTTCATCAGCTGTAATTTCACTTCACACAGAAGGTGGTTGTCTCTCAGGCATGCAGCACCAGCCTGCACAATGGCTCAGCAGCCCCTGGGCTCTGGCTTTCAAGGCTGAGAGAGGGCTCCAGTCCTGGGGTGTCACAGGTATCAGATATTTGTGTGCATGAATCAGGTACACAGTTGCCCCAAATCTGGTATTTGTATGTGCAGTTTGGAAATACAAAATCAATTTTTTTTAAAACACTTGGCTATCAAAACATGAAAGCAAAAGACTATATGCGCAGAAATCTAATTTCAAATGACAACCAATTCATGTTTGTTTTATAAGTATCAGTTATCTACACAGGCCTTGAAAAACACTCAGAATTAAAGAGGGATGTCCTTTTCACCCAAAGACAGCCTAAAGTGGCAGCTTTGGTCATTCGCTTTCCAGAGTTTCTCAGGTTATGATGTAAGGAGACAAAAGACATCAATGACTGATCCCTGCCTCTCTGTACTTCATCTCTCTCTCCACTATGTGCTTTTTTTGCTTTTTCTCATGACTGACTACCTGCTATGCCAGTCCTGGTTTTCCTCCCAGATGGCAAACATCCATCTCCTGGCTGCACTCACTTGCAGGAAGCAGCAACCCTCTGCCTCACTCCCCATAGCACTGAAACAAGTGACATGAGACTAAACTTCACTATAACCCCAAATGTTCCTAATCCACGGAAAAGTGTGGGGCCAAGCTTGCATGCTAGGCTGCTTGCAGAAGTCTCAGACTTGGGGTAAAACAGACCACCAAACTTAGGTGCATGTTATGTGGTAGAAGGAGGCCACTCACTCCACTGTTAGAGGCACATGGACACAGAAAAACAGTGTTAGACCCAGCAATAGTAGCTGATCATTGCCATGATAGGAGATTTATCCTGTAGCATCAGATATGAAAGTCTTTACAGAGTATGCCACCTGTTCAATAAACCTAAGACCAGGAGACACAGACACACCTGTAGAGATGATAAATAAAGTCCAATAAAAAGACAGAGGTGCAAAGACATCCTTAATTTCCACCATGAGACCTAGACCCAGCATGGAGGCTCTGTTCTATATGCCCCACAGTCATCACTACCATTTTGTCCTGTGAGGGCTTCTCACCCCAGTAACCCTGCACCCTCTGGATCAGGCCACAGCAAAGGCCAGCAGAGAGCACCAAGCCTAAACCTATGAGGCTGAAGTTATTTGAAGACAAAAGCACACATAGAAAAACCTCCCATTTAAAACACGGGTTATAAAAGCCAAGCAGTTGTGTGCAGTACTGTGATCAAATGCCATCCTTATTCCATCACAGCTTGAAATAGATTGGGTAACAGGCAAACAACTGTAAAAATCCCGAGCTGCTGCCAGTGACCACGCAGCAGGCAGTGGCACCAAGCTGCTGCCCTTCCAGCCCTGTGGCACCTGTCCAAGGAAAGCCTCCATTATGCTTCAGGAACACAGACTGTCTGTACACCCAGAGGAACCTTGCTGGTGAACCACACATTGCAAAGGCTCCACAGGCCCCAGCACTACAGGCTGAGCATGCCCAGACCTCCAGAGCACCCTCAGCTAACAGGACATGGGCAGAGATGCCCTTATTTAGTTTGCCCAGTCCATAAGACAAAAGCATGATTCATGGTCTTCCCAGATCTTCTGAACCCCCTCTGTCAAGCCTAGGTAGTTCTCCTATTTTAGCTGCTGCCTGCACAGGCTTTGTTAGTGCTGGAGGCTGAGGCTTTGTACCAAGCCCCAGGAGTTCAGTACATTCTGTTCAGAGTGCCAAAGGCACTGAATAACCGCTTGCATTTTGCATTTGCCTAAACATAGCCTAAACATATTGCAAACAAATAGCAGGAATAAGTTTAGCACTTGAGGCACAATTAAAAGCTGAAAACACCCATCAATAATTTGATCCTTTTCCAAAAAGACCAGAAAAAGCCAATAAGAATAAGAATAATTGAAACCGTATTTTTGAACTGCAGCAAAAAACAGAATAAAAAAGCTGAGATGTTTGCCAAGAACTTTAAAACCTATTTTTAACCAGTCAGTACATTTTCTGAGCTTATCTGTAGATAAGATAAGCTGCTAAATACCATTTCTGGGGTTTAGACTTTTTGCTAAAGGCATGTGCAATCTCTGTCGCTGCCTGAGCCTGGCTGCTTCTCTCTGTAGCCACGGCAGGATCACAGAGGTAGCCAGCCTCACAGCAGAGCTGCTGCATTATGAATCAGATCATGCTCACCAAGGAAAGGAGGCTGGAGTGTTGAGGGTGGGCTTGAGAGAGCCAAGAGACTCGGGGTGCTATTCTTGGCAGCAGCAGCGATTCACGGCGTGCCCTTGTGACAGTGACTTAACCCAGCCCGTGTCAGAGCGCGGTGCTGCCAGCGCCCCGGGGCTCTCGCTCTTGGGAAGGGAGAAACAGTATGAGACGGGATGAAAAAGAAAGGAAATGATGCAGTGCATGAGGATGCAGTCACATTGCTGATTTCAAAGGCAGCTTGGACTGTGTTTGGAACAAAGGCTGTAACCCATGTAATAAAAGAGAAATAAAGTGTTAAAAAAAAAGGAGCAGCATCCCCTTATTTTATCCCTCTGGGCATTGAATGAGGCAGATATTACTGTAATCGAATGCCTATGAGATGTCTGGATGCTGCTATACCTGATGAGATTCATCCTTCCCAACATCCCTGCATGAGGGGAGGAGGAGGCTGAGTGCTGTTTGGTCTGGAGCTGGTGTACAGAACACTCCCACAGTTAAAGACAGCCCCTGTCGCAGTACGTGTGGTGTGCACCAGCGATGTTTTACCGCAGCTCTGCCTGGTAACAGCACAGGATACAGCCCAGCAGTGCGACAGGAATCCCCGCTCGCAACGCGCTGAGCTCACCCGGGCAGCGGCTCCGGAGCGCTGCTGGCAGTCCCTGCCCAGGGCAGGGTGTCAGCTGGGCTGCCCAGGCACTCAGCAGCAGTTTCACTCAAACCGTGGCAGCCGCGCCAGGCAGGCAGACACTCGCCCGGCACACCCTGTACTGCCCGCAGCATCCCTGCCGTGGCCAAGCAGCCCCTGCAGGCCGCGCCTGGCGGGCCTGGGGCCGCAGGGCCTTGCTCCGGGCCGTGTTCTGTGGGGAGCTGTGCCCAAGGTGCTCTGGCTCTGCTGGAGGTTCTTGTTCTGGGCCGTGTTCTGTGGGGAGCTGTGCCCAAGGTGCCCTGGCTCTGCTGGAGGTTTTTGCTCCAGGCCGTGTTCTGTGGGGAGCTGTGCCCAAGGTGCCCTGGCTCTGCTGAAGGGCCTTGCTGTGGGCCGTGTTCTGTGGGGAGCTGAGCCCAAGGTGCTCTGGCTCTGCTGGAGGGCCTTGCTCTGGGCCGTGTTCTGTGGGGAGCTGTGCCCAAGGTGCCCTGGCTCTGCTGGAGGTTTTTGCTCCAGGCCGTGTTCTGTGGGGAGCTGTGCCCACGGTGCGCTGGCTCGGCTGGAGGGCCTTGCTGTGGGCCGCGTTCTGTGGGGAGCTGTGCCCACGGTGCGCTGGCTCGGCTGGAGGGCCTTGCTGTGGGCCGCGTTCTGTGGGGAGCTGTGCCCAAGGTGCCCTGGCTCTGCTGACAGAGCACAGGGGCTGCTGCAGCGGCCAGTCCTGACCCTCCCAATCTAACAACAGGCACCCACAGTCTGTTTCTGGTTCAGTTTGCACAAGATTGCTTCGGCTGCTGCCCAAAGCCAAGATCCAGCTCTGGGTGACTTCAGGAAGCCATTAGCTCTGCTGCTGCACTGCAGCAGGATTTCATTCCTCTCTAACAGAAGGCTCCAATTTGCATACCTTATCCCCACATCCACACTTCAAGATCAGGACACACCACAGATCACACCTGAAAACTGCCTATTTAATCCTAGAGATTTTTTCCAACCTAAACAAGTCTATGAGTCTGTAAGGCTGCTCTGCCTGGAACACAGGCCTCAGCGTCCACTGCAATACATGGGAGTTCCCATGGAGGAGAAATCAGTCACCACCTGTGTTCTGGGGTTGGGCTTGGTTGTTTTGTATCTACATTCACAAGGCCATTGTCATCAGTTATGTATGTCTGTGTCAAAGCTGTTTTCCAAATACTGCCAGCCACAGCAGCAGAGAACACGACTGCCGTCTGATTGCCACATACAGTTTCAAAGCCCAGGCAGATCCTAGATTGCATCCTGCAGCCTGGATTCACAGCTCCACCTCAACATGCCACTGCATGCTTTATTGGAATGAGCTGCCTCCTCTTCCTGTGCACCACATAATCTCACACTTGCTGTTTTCACTCCTTTACTTCTAGGTTAGCTGTACCTTTGCTGAGCAGAAATACTGCAATTGCAAGGAAAGCAACAGTGACAAGTCACTTCAAACAGTGACAGTAGCCATGACTTTTAGCCATGTGCTAACACATGGCATAGCAAGGCTGCTGAGCAGGGACTGTCATTACCATTTCACAGATAGGAGAATAAACCCCATCAGAAGGCAAGGATGCAAACTGGCACTTTCCAAGTGAAAAGATTAGCTGCTTTTGAATGCTAAAATTCACTTGCAAACGAGCACGAGCACGTGTCAGTGACGCCATCTCCCCTCTGCCCTGAACAGCCACAGATCTTCTCATCTCACCCCTTGATCAGTCACCAAACACCTTGTTATTGGACAACCTCTCTGACAAATCACTTACACGATTAACTCAATTTGAATAAACTCTGTAGCTCACCCAGACTGAGGTAATGCACAAAGGGACCACCTATTTGAAGCCATGCTCTGACATACACTATTCACTGAATCCATCTTTATTTGCTTTTTAATATTTTTAAGTGTTCCTTCATTTTAGTCTACATTTGTCTTAATAAATTTATCTTCAATATAGGAAAAGGTGCTTCTAATAAGACTGTTTCTACTGTTGTGCTGAAGCCACGGAGGAATTCAGGTGAAGATATCCTTTTAAGTGTATTCCAAACACTGAGCCCCACCTTGTCCTTCAGACGCACCTGACAAGTGCCATTAGTCAACGCTGCTGTATGCTCCATCACTTTCCAGTGCTCTGTGGACAATATGGGATGCAGCAGGGCAGCAGTCACTAGGGCAGCAGACAAATAAACACTTGTGTCCGCTTAGCTGGGTGGGGGTACATTTGTACACTTTTTTTTAAAAACAGCAGATAAGTCTATGGCTACAAATACAAACCTAGCTTTTCAGGTGACAGCTTTTAGGGAGCTGGCAATGAAGCACAGCCTGTTTCTGTGGCCAGCACCTGCTTGTTGATGACAGAAAGGCACAACCAGATGATGCAGCTGCTGCAGGACAAGTCTGATCAGCGCAGCCTTGCACTCAGTCAGTGAACAAACCACCCCTGCACAGACACCTCCTGTCGGCCACATGCCTGCTTTGCGTTTGTCCAGTGCTCTGTCCCACAGGGCTGATCTCTGGGGAGATCCCACGGCCTCTGGAAGCACAAATAATCACCACACATCAGTGCACAGATTGGTCCTGCTGATGTCAGGCTGATCAGGGCAAACAGCTGACTGAAAGGTGCTTTACTTTGACCTAGCAGATCGGTAAACTGGGGTTGAAACTACTCAAAGGTAGAAAATAGACAAAGCCAACTAAAACCAAGTTATCCTTTCTTATGTAAAACATCAGTTGTTCCCAGTCACATGGCTGACCACAGCTGGCCTGTCTCCATAAGCAGGGACTATTGCCAAGGCTCTCCAGAACTATCCTGGCAAACTGGACGTTTGAGGTTGTGCAAACTGACTCACACGAGAGTGAGCAGAGATCTGCTCTGCCTTTTTGATAGTGGAAATAAAGCAAAGCTTCACAAGGAAAGATGTTATGGGCCAAAGTTCACACATAACATTGGCAAATGGAACATGTGCCAGGCTGGGAGGAACATCTCTGCTCACACGGACACCCAGGGCTCCTGTCACTGCTTCCAACACCCTCTCTCTGTCAGCACGGCCCCCTGGCAGGGCAGGATGGCTCTGCTTCCAGGTGCATTGGCAACACTGGGATTTTCTCCATACTGAGAGGTGAAACTACTCTACATCCCTTGGTGTAATGCATTTCTATACACTTCTGTTACAGAAATGTACAGTGCGGTGTCTCCTGTGCTGTCCAAAGACCCAAGTTGTTGCTGAGATGCAGATTCAAATTAACTCAAAGTAATAATAAGTATCAGTCACTGCTTTACAATTCAAATTCATGGGAAGAAGCCAAACTCTAAATGCAAAATTAGATCAACCCAGATTCACAACCAGACCTTGTACACAAACAGACCAAGTTTGCTCAGTCTTGGATTGGTGCCACTTTCAGCATTTTTCTAGTCTTGCCATGCTCATCCTAAGCCATGGACCCAGGGCAGCAGTGTTTCTGATGCACTACAATCATACCATGGTGTTTCCCTCGTGCTTCTGCCTTCTCTCCCAGCACGTACAAGGGTGTTGCAGATGCAGGGTTTGGAATACCCCTACCTGCTTCAGGGCTTCACCTCACAGCTGCCTCCATTGCTTATAACACTGCCAGGCTACAACTATTCCACCTGTATTTGTCGTGCCAAGAGTCTATTTCAAATGCAAGTATTTGGACTTGTGAAAAACAAATCAAGTAGTTTTAAGGACAGGGAATAAGACAGTGCTTTAATTAGACAAACATTAACCACCGCAGCTTCAGCAGAAGGTTTGGCAGATGAGGAACCAGCAAGCCACAGAGGAAAAAAACCCAGAGAGAAGTACTGGAACAATTGTACTGCACTGCACACACAATGCAAACTCTGCCCTGAGGAACTATGTCAGAACAAGGTTAAATATTTCACTGGGATTAATACTTCCCATTTAATTTATTTTTATAAATCAATCTGCATAATGTATTCTGGCATCCTTTATGTTTCAGTTTTGCTTACAGTAATAAAACTAACTCTGCAAATCATCCTTGGCTGTATGTTATTTTTACATCCAAAAGCACCAAGTGATAGAAGCTTGGCAGTACAGATCTGACTAAGAGAAAGAAAAAGCATTGTACTTCCCAAACATAGCAGAACAAGCCTGTTTTTAAAGCAGTAGGATGAAAATGATTCAGCCTACAGTTAAAATTAGAGGTATGGTGAGACTGAGACTGCAATAGAAGTACTGAATTAAATGTGTTTTTACTTGACTCCAACAAGCTTTTTTTATTAGTCCCTGGTAAAGGAAATACTAGCAACTTTAAAAGTCTGTGAAGCAGTCAAATCCACGAGGTGTTTCATGGAGCAAATGCCACCTGCCATCGTCACCACTTGAGGAAAGCCAGCGGTGACAGCATGGCAGGCACATGGGGCAGGTGCCACGGCTCTGGCTCCCTGTGGCTCCCTGGCCACCCATCCCCTGCCCCCAGTGCTGGCACGGGGGACAAGGCAAGGCCGGGACCAGAAGAGAAGTGGCAGCACTGTGCCACACACATGCCTGGCAGCAGCAGCACCCGGGGCTCCTGGCCAAAGCCTTTGGCCCCTGCAGCTCGGAGGAATGGTCAGGGTGCTGTGCCCAGAGCCCCCTCGCCCTCCCAGCACCCACTGCAGCTCAGTGGGGATAGGCTGTGGGCAGCCAGGGCCCCATCTCCCATCCCTGCAGCAGCAGCTGTGGTGCTCAACAACCAAAGCCCTGCTCAGGTCAAACACTGACCCTGCTTGCACAGCCATGAGGCCCCTGGCTCAGAGCCACTCGGACACCCTTGTATCTTCTGTCACTTTGTGTGCTCAAGACACAGACACACAGTCGTTCTGGAGCCCCTTGTAATGAATAATTACTGAACCTCACCCCAAATACATGTGGATGTAGACGTGGATGTGTATACTTTTAATAGACATAAAGAAATATAAACCCCACAAACATTTTGAATGCTAAATGAAAAAGAAAAAAAAATCATTAACTGGAAGAGTTCACTAATCCAAATAACCAAATCAAGATATCCCCATTCCCCTCCTCCCAGATTCACTATTTACAGCCATCAGGAATGTGTCACTGCTCAGCATTCCGACCCACTGCCTCTGCAGGCTTTTCCTTCCTCCAGCAGGAAATCCTCCAGCTGGCCCTACTTTGTTCTGTAGCACATTTTAAATTCAGCTTCTTTGTATCAATTGAATGTAGGTGCATGCAGCCACTTGGTACCTGCATGTGGGTGTTCCTCCTGGTGAGATCTTCTTACTTTCAATTTCCTTATGAGCAAATTAAATTTAAAAAAAAAAGATTAATTCCTTCAGTGATTTTTCTGCCTTTCTGCAATACACAACACAAAATTCTTAAAGAAATGTAAAAAACAACAGCCACTGAAGGACACTTCATCTCCCACCTTGGACTGACCAAGTCCTGCCTAAGTTTATGTTGAAGGGTTTGCTCAAATTGGTGTTGCAGAATTCTTCTTAACAGAAGAATTTTTGATTTCCCCAAGCCTTTCTGCTTAGAAGCAAACTTACTTGCAAGTTGGTGTCATATAAAACCACGGGCCAAATGTTACCCTGGACATGGATCCTGTGGAAACTTAAGCAAATGCATATTGTGTCTCTCCAGTTTTCTTGGGGAAGCGCCGTGCCCCAGATGGGCACTGGGCTTCCAGGGGAAAGGGCCTTGACTCCAAGGGCAGAGGGCCTCAGGTGCTGTTCTAGGGACAGAAAGAAGGCACAGATTGTGGGTGAGCAGGAAAAAGAAACCCTCAGTTTGGCTCTGGGTGGAGCTCGAGGGGGTGAATCACTCTTGGTTCAGAAGCAGTACCCTTGGCCTGGGGCTAAAAGAAGCAAAATATGCAGTAAGGCAGGACACTTGCTAGGCAGAGTATCCTCACTGGGTTTTGTTTGGTTTGGTTGGTTTGTTGTGGGTTTTTTGATGCTCCACAGCTATTACCACTAAATAGCAGAACCTGTGACAATACAGAGAATATAATTGCTTTGCTCTAAGAACATGAGCTGCATTTTCACCAAAGAAGAATGAAATTGTTGGGTTGTTTCAATTCCTGGTCTAGTTGGGCATGTCTTATCTCTGGCCCAAAAAAATGGAAATGCATAATGAAGGCAGCCAATTGTCTTGTAGGCAACTGAAAACAATTCCCACCACAGGATAGGATTGTTGGCAAGATGTGGTATCAGTCCAGGGAAACTTAGTACTGCCAGCTGAATGGGTCCATCAAATTTCTTTCTGCAAAATATTATGTCTACAACTACTAGAATAGCACAGCTGAGTGATAAAACTTAAACAAGTGTGAAAAAATATTTGCTTTATTTTCAATTCTGTTTTCCTTGTGAACCTGACAGCATTTTGTTTTCTCAAAGTCATGTCTCGTGCCCAAGGACTGCACTTTTCCACCCCCTACACCTGTGTTCTCATAAACAGCAGCAGTGCTTAAACAGATTCTGCAGCAGCTTGTACAGGACTGAGAAGGCAGGCTTGTTGGACACTTTCATCTAAAAAGAAATAGGAATAAAATAACTTTATATAAGAATATTGCCCTTAAAACACTGAAATGCTCTTTCATGTCTGCTTGATGAGGCCTGGCCCTACAAAGACTGAATTTTCACGTTGCCAGAACCTTCCTTCCATGAATAGGCACTGATTTCATGTACTACTTTAGGATCAGATCTTAGAGGACACTATTTTTAACTATATGAAGAACAAACATGGCTAAAACACCTTAACCCTCCAGCTGAGGCTACACATATTTTAAAGCCATTCTACTATATGCATAATTAATGTGTATATTACTCAGCAAATGGTAAACAGCAAGTGTTGCACTAACTCTCCTGTCACTAGTTTTAATATTGTACCAAAATATGCTACTGTAAATTAACTAGTACATTATGGAGTGTCATAAATAATTAAAACTAAAATTATAACTGGTAAAATGAATGAAGCAAGAACATTTTATACCCCAGTGTTCTTCCTACTTGACTTCATCATTTTCTAATTTGAGTAAAACACTACATTTGATTCTGTCTGAGCACAAAAAGGAATTTGTTCATATAATTTACTGATTTGGAAAGTAGCTTGGTTGGAAAGAAATTGAAACTTGTTAAAACCTCCACATAAGCCATTCTATGATAGAACATCTGTCTACACTCCACACAGCACAAACTGCTCTTCTGTCATCACTCCCAGGCCCCGAGGTGAAGCCAAAGGAAGCACATCACAGCGAGTGGGCACAGCCAGGACAAAACTCTGCTGCCAATGGTGGGACATCAAGCCCTAAGAAGGAACCCATCCTGCCCGGTCTCAGAGGATGCAGGAAAGAGACGGGCTTCTCCAGGCAGCCCAGCTGACACAACGTGGGTGAGCAGGACCTCTCTGTGTGCCATCAGCCAGGCTATGCCACAGCAAGCCCTGCTGCACAGCCCCACGGGCAAGGACTGCCGAGTGCAGGGCAGAGGCACCAGAAATAGCTTCTGCTTTGGCACTTGAAGTTAGACCTCTTCAGCTTTTGACATCTAGAGGTGAGAATAGTCAGGTGAAGAGCACTGGAGTGACATCTCTGTATCTTTTACAGGGATTTTTAAAGCAGACCAAAGGTGCTTTTATGCAAGTTGGTAGAACTTGCTGCTCCATTACTTCAATCAATAGGAAGTGTCAAATTGTTTTTGCAGAAGTCTTCTACTGTTCTGTATTGTTTTGCTTTTTAATTTTCATTATTTGGTTTCACTGAAATAACAGGTCTATTTTTTTAGACAGACATAAAAGAGGCTGACGGACAATGTCTGCTGCTTCATTGTTTCCAGGTGGATTCCATATCCTGCTCCTTCATTCCTCTCACCTTCCTGCTCTGTCTTCTCTGAAGTACCATGGAACCTTCCACCTGCCCATTTTTTTTCATTTTTAATTTGTTGCTGTTTATTTACTGGACAAAAAACTACGTCAGTTAATCTGTTTATGCTGCCTGAGCTCACCCTGACTTTCTTTGGAACAGGGCACCACCCCTACCAACACACCAGGGGCAGACCTTGCATGGCATCCCGGCCATGCAGCCCCATACCCCTCCAGAGCAGTGGGAAGAATGCTGAGGGCTGGTGGCCCCAGGATGAACTCCCAGGGAGAAAGCCCTATGGAGTTTGAGCTCTGACCTTATTTCTGTAGCCTCCAGGAGGGGGTTCCTCCATCTCTGGAGCCCACCACGGCACAGAAGGATTCTTAGTGGCAGCGGCTTGGGCGGGTCCATGGGCAACCCTGGGCTGCTGGCTGGCTGGGGGCTGCCCCCATTGCCCCACCAATGGGAAAGGGGAGAGGCAGAAGGGGAAAAGCTTCACCTCTCTGCATAAGCCTGACGTGTGCAGTTACACTGCAGCAGATGAAATCTTTGGGGACAACAATCTCCCTGCTCACAGGGTAAGGCGGTTCCCCCTGGCACAGCAGGGGGGGCACAGCACTGAGAACATCCCAGGGGAGAAGCTTATTTAGAACTGCCCTCTGACAGTGGTAAAAAGGATCCTCCACCCATCTGTCCTGCCCACCCTGGCTATGGCACCCTCCCCCGGAGGCTGAGCAGGGGACACACAGCCTGTCCCTAGGACAGATGGCCCACAGGCCACCCCAGGGAGTCTCGGGACTGTGTGAGGAGCTTCATCAGGCACTGGGAGATGCTGGAGAGAATGGGATGCTCCTGTAGGGATTCACTTCCCCAGGAGATCTTGAGTTCTGCACAAAGCTGTGTAGCTGAGATTGTAATACTCTCTGCTGTGGACAAGGATACCAGGGGGTTGCACTGGGTAGAAGCAAGGGCAGTTTCTAGTTCTCAGGCTTTTATAATAATGATGGATTAATCCTGTTCTCGCTAATCTGCCAGGACAGAACAGCTGACATAAGACTCCTCCAAGCTGCCACGGGTGTCCTCAGCTGCAGGAGCCAGCCGTTGTTAAGCACACAGTTAACTCCCACAGAACAACTATTTCCTTCTTTTTTTTTAATAACCATTTCTTTAGGCAAGTGTCTCCTGGTATTTTAAAAATTCATTTTAATCAATTTAAAATTAATAACAAAGCAGCAAAATCCTTAGGGCCTGAAAGCTCCAATCTCTGCCACTCTGGAAGTGATGAGTCAGCTCCAGCGTGGCGGCCATGGAGCAGCTGAGGGCCGCCCATGAGAGCTGAATTAGGTCACTTGGTTTGCTATTCATGGCACAGTGGCTGTCCCTGCCATTCTGGGAGAGCTGCTGCACTCCAAGGACACTGCCACAGCACTTTGCAGCTGCTGCTGCTGCTGCTGCCATGGCTCTGTCGTGTGTACTCACCAGGTGGGAGCACCACGACAGAGCCTGTCCAGGAGGAGGGAAAGGACAGTGGCTGCAGGACACAGCACACAGAGGCCTGTCCTGCTCCCTGGCGTCTGCATGGTGTCTCCTCAGGTTCCTGCCCTGGTCACTAAGCCATGCTCTCCTCAGGCTGGCAACAGGAAGCAGCAGTGCCCAGAGGCAGACTCCTGGCTCCAGCCTCAGCCAAAGTGTGGCTCCCAGCCAGGCCCAGCAGCACTCCCTTCCCAGGGAACACGTGCTCCTGGGTGCTGGAGCAGACCCCTGCACTCCCTCACTCATCACCTGTGTCCAAGCACTGCCATGGTCCCAACAGGCAGCTCCTGGGGCAGCTCCCTGCACAACACTGGCTTGGAAGCCACCCACAGCACAGGCTTTCCATGCTCCTGGCAGGTTTTCTCATGCCACTCATTCTGGAACTAGCTCAAGCACAAGTGTTCTATGACCTGGGAAGACAACGAGAACAGCCATCAGAGGCTGCAGGACCAGACTCACTTGAGTCCAATTCCTGCTTGGGCAAGTGTCCTCTTCCTCACAACCGCCTCAGAAGGGTCTGCTCACTTCAGGGACTTGGAGCTCCAGCATTCCTGTTTACCAGCTGCCTGAACTCCCAAGTGCCCATGTTTCTGCAACTACAATCTCCAGAGATCCAGAAAAAGATTTTCTGAGCACCTTAAGAAGCACATCTGTCCTGTTGTTGCAGGGCAGTCCAGGGCCCATGTCCTGCTTAAGCCTCTCATATTCAAGGAGTGGTTTTGTCCCTGCCAGAGGGGTGCAACATGACAAACTCACTGCCTGCTCACCTATTAATATTCAGCTGTGATAGAGATGAAAACTTTTGCCTCACACCCTCATTTGTTCACTGAAGAGAAATCAAAATTAACCAAAAGGGTTGAACATTTTGTAAATTCCACTTCTCTGGAAGGCTGCAGAGTGACAGACATAGTGCAATGGCAAATGATAGAACAGCTCTCTAAAGTTTAGTTGTGAGATTTTGAAAGACCTTCCTCTAATGTCCCAGACAGAGCATAACAGGCATTCCTGAGGCAAATAACAGATTGATTAAAAGATCCAAGCAAAGTTTTCTTTAAGAGAACACAATGGCAATTTCTGTGCAATCTCTGCAGGACATGTCTAAGGACACCCCACAAATGCTCCCTGCTCTGCTGAGGCCTTCTGGGCACCCCAGCTGTCCCTATCCTTCTGCTGGTCAGCACAAAGCCTCTGAAGAAGACTGAAATTCAAAGTCAGAGTTTGTAGTGAAGTACTAAAACAATATTCAGTGCTTTAACCACAAAATCTGAGAGTCACCATTTCAGTTCCCAACTCCAGTTTCTTTTATGACTTCAGTGCTTGGACAAGAGTTGTGACTAAACCAGTCTCTTGCTGGTAAGATCACAGGCACCCAAGAACAAAACTGAATCTACTTCCAGTTACTTCTGTGGAAGGAAAAGATGATCTTAAATTTCTGAGATGTGTGTGTGGCCTGTGAGACATGGTGCTTGCTAAAGGAAAAGTATGAACACTACATCTTCAAAGCTCATTTTTATTTGTTTCTATTTGTTCAATATTTTCAAGGGTAACACAAGGAGGAAAAATGAAGACTTCTAACAGTTGATTTTGAAATGTTAGCTTTGGTAGCAGAAAGTGAAAATACAAATCTTGTATGAGCACAGCAAACAGAAAGGGTGGTTATCCCCACCACATCCTGAAATATAACTGCATACTTTGTTCAGAAAAGGCATTACCTTTATTCAGCACAGCCCAGGCATGAGCTTAAACCTGCAACACATTTCCAGTATACTTAACTTACAGCAACTTCCCCTGTGAACCTGAGAGTCATTAAAGGGTGCTAATGATTACAGTGCATGTACTAGATCAAGCAGATTCTGCAGCAATAGTTTAATTTTCATTTCGATTAAATTTAAATTATGATTTACACCACTCTGCTAAAAAACAGGGAAAGAGGTGCTGTAAGTGTAGCAGCAGGCACTCATATCGTCATGTATTCTTCTCTATTTTTATCTTGTCGTTGAACTTAACAAACTTCCAAGTGCAAGTAGATTGAAGCTCCATCTAGTGCCAGGGGCCGGGAAGTTACTGGGAGATTTTCACTTCAAAACCAGCAAATGTTCTCAGAGAACTACGGAGGAGCAGTAGCCAGCCTGGCATCCCAGAGCTGTCACTCGGGGATGAGAACACCGTGGAATTGCTCCTGCAGCGTTTAAAGGCTGCATTTAAAAGCTGCAGCACCTCAGGCCAAGCAGAGACCACGGCACAGCACCCGAAACACGAGCCCCCCAGGGTGAGGGGTCCCTGCACACGGCCGGCATCGCTCCCCACCCTGCTCCATCACCAACACCTTCTGCACGGCTCCTCTCTTTGGATCCAGGGCACTGGGGTGCTGCTGCTGCTGCACCCCAATTTTCCCTGCTAACCTCTGTCCAAAACCAGGCCATCAATGGTTCTGAAATGCCCTTGCTGTTTAATACACGGCTTGAGCACTTGCTAGCAAGTTACCACTGCCTCCTCCACCAACACCTACTAATGGTAGCACAGAAAATGGGTGTCTATTTCCAACACAAAAAACAGTCTAGCTGGTACTAATGTTCCCTCTCTCTCTTTCTCTGTGTTTTTTCTTCCAATGGCAAGTGCTAGAACTGCACCTGTTTCTAGCTCTGTAAAAAAGCCATGCTGCATGTCCCAACTCCTGTAAGCACACGCTATTCTAACCCAAAACAAGGAGGAGGTTTGTGTAGCAGAGGACAGCTGTTCAGATGGTTCAGTCAAAGCAGTAATGCTGGAAGTTTTTTTACATGTAGAAGTCATGTTTCCTCATTTAAGAAAAGTGGTCTTCATCGTGCATTGTAGATCTGAGTTTCAAGGAAAACGGAAATGGGAGGAATCCTGTCAGTGTCCTAGTTAAATGTAACCCACCCGGGTCATAAAGCTTTAAAAAGCACTATGCTAACTTGGACACAGAGTACAGACAAACTGTATTAGATGCATCTGTCCCACATTTGTCTTCACATAACCTGAGCAACACTGGGAACTGCACCATTCCAACACATGGGACGGGACCGCGCGTGTGCGCGGCCGCAGCACCCCAGTGCCAGTGCTGATGCACGAGGATGTCAGCAATACAGACAGGTGAGGATGGACAATTACACAGCAGAGGACTGGGCTCTTCCTCTTCACAGTACCAGCACATGACTCTGCTAGCAGTTGTGTAAAGGCTGATAGCAAAAACTCAGCCTGAGAACAAAAACCTGCCTGAGATCCGACATTTCCTCCACAGCCGCCTACGGTGTGGTCACGGCAGTGGTGCTGGGGGACACCCATCCATGGCATGGGGACGCAAGCAAGACCACAACCTCCTGAAGCACCACCAGGTGTCTGGGGATGCCAGATGAGAGCGGTGCTGAAGGAGCTGCCCCAGCTCCCCCAGCCTCGGCCGTGACACTGCTTGTCCAGCCTGCCGCACGCCCACCTTCCACAATCAACAGGTTGGTTGAGAGACAATGATTTATTTGATTTATGGTCTTTTGAGAGGTACTTTGAGAGAAAACATTCCAAATGAAACCACATCATTCTTAGCCTACCTTCCCCTTTATTCATTTCTACTTTTCCCCATTCCTCCCATTTTTATATTCTTAATGTTTCCTTTCACCTGTACCAGAGTGGCTGCTCTGCAGTTGCACAGTATTAGACTTTCAGACTGAACACACGTCTTCTAACATTACATAGACAACTTTGACCAGAACAACTTTCATATACTTTGTTCCTCAAAAATGTGATATTTGAGAGGGTGCAATTGAGAGAAAAGCACTACACCTGTGGCAGAAACAATTCTCTCCATGGTGAAGCTAAGTAGTACTTAAACTACCAAAAATTCACACCAAAATATTCTAAATATTAAATATAGATTTGCTCTTCTTTGACAAGCTAACAGAAGGCAAGTTGACTCCTGCTTATAGCTAGGATCAAGTTTTTTGTGGCTAAAGAAAAATTTGGTGTAAAGTTAGAACAGTATCATTTTTCTGGGAAAATACTGCTTTTTAGATTTCAGAATTATTATTAAATGCTTTTGATAACAGTGAATGCTTTAGGTAGAAATTGTATATCACAGATAAATTTATGTATCTGTGATTCAAAAATCCTTTGGATTTTTAACAAGTAACAAGCATTAACAGCAAAATCATTTGTGATCAGATGTGGAAACAGCACACAGACAAACATATTTACAGATCCGACTAGTGAAAGGAAGTCGAATGAAGAAAAGAATGCCCTGAACAAAGGTGCAGAGCTCCCCAGCTGCATCACAGGGGTGACTGAACGTGCAGCAGAAAGCGGTGCAGAAACAATCACCTCCAGTAACTGTGAGCCAGGGAAACAGAGCTGTCTGTCAGGCCTGTCACCAGGACACAGCCCGAGAATGCTGCTGCCACTGAGAGGTTCCTGTGTTCCTGCCATGCACCAGAATGCAACACAACAGTCACAACTGGGTTTTCTTCTCAATGCATGCTAGCACAGTGAAAAAATGCAGATCAGCTATTAAAAAGCTAAGTATCCTCTACCGGTCAAATGTGACAGAAAAAACCAAACAGATGAAGCCTGTGAGAAGTTAAATGTTCTCTTTCATCTCCTATCACTTCTCGTTGTGGTCACAGGTTCAGACTTTACACCCCTGTAAGATTGTTAACTGTCCCTGTTAAACCACACTGCACAAATATCCATTAAAAAAATGACCGTGTGTCAAGAGCCTGTGCTTTCTGTGCTTCATTTTCCACTGTTCTGCTTTGTCTCCCTCTAACTTTGTGCTTCTCCAACCCTCTTATTGCTTTTCTTAGCCTTAGTTTTGGCATTTAAGATTAACTTCCCCACAACCTTTCACCCACTGCAAGTCAGTTGCCAGAGACATGTGATGGGTCACCACGCGTTTGGGCAAAATCACATAAAGACCTTAGACTGAATATGTTCCCACCTTCCCCACACTGTGTCAAGCTATCTACAAACAATGAATTTCACAGTTTGATACCCTTATTTCATAACTGAAAAGTTAACAGTTACCTATTTGGGTTCTGTTTACTTGATTTTAAGCAAAATAAGATACTGCAGGATCCAAGCACACCGAGGAGTCCGACTGCCTGGTAACTGAGGCATAGAAAGCTGTATCATGTGGGCCTAATTCTGTACTTGTTACTCCTATAGGGACTCATCAAAGACACCATTATGAACCACAGACTTCCTCTCCAAGAAAGAATTTACATACGATGTACTTTAATTTTTAGGGATAAGGTTTATTTTCTGTTGGTCACTGGCGAGATATTATTGCTATACTTAGATGTGATCCAACATCAATTTTAGACGAAGTTCTGAACTGAAGCAAAGACCAGTAATTGCTACAAGCTGCACAAAATCCTACCAAACTGTGGCTGTAGTGTGCAATTAAATTCCAGAAAGAATAACTACCAGGTGAAATGTAAGAAGATATTAAAATGTAAGAAATAATGATTTCACAACTATTTGCCATATGGCTATAGCTTACAAGCAGTCCATTTCATATGTGAGCCTAGGCACCGATGTTATAACAACCCACTACATCTATCAATTTTAACAAGGATATTTTTATACATATATAAATATTTAGCTTCAGAAATGTCTCAAATTCCACTTCACTCTCATAGCAAAACCACCCCAACAACCCTGGAGGTCCCCAGTCTTACCATCTTTAACATACAGAGCACACCCTCATTTTCTTAAATCCAGCAGTCTCAAAGGTGCTGCTGCACAAACAGTATTGTAACGATTGTATAACATAGCACACAGCCAAATGAGGCACCTAGGAGTGAAAATAAAATTAAGAATCATGATTTTCAGAAACACCACTAGTGACTGCTGAATCTGCAAATTATACAAGCTACCTGTTATAACATTAAATAATAGCAACCCAATTTAGACTTCACTTTCTAAATATATTACTAGAGTGAGTTCACAAATAACACGACTAGAAGCTGAGCTACCAAGCAGGTGTGAACTCCTCTACACTGATCCAACCATTTATGTCAAGGAGATCCCAGACTTCCATGCAGTTATTTCCAATTTAAATCATTCAAAGCAGATGTCTGTATTCCCTGTATCGCTAACACAATCTGCACACCAAAACAACCCTCCCTCCACTGATCACCTGCTCTGTGCAGCTATTACCAAAGGTAATACTCCCCATGAGGCAGCAGCAACACTCCCTGCCCACTCTGCACTCTGACATACAGGTGGAACACTTGTCAGAGAGGCAAAGCCCAAACCACCACACCAGCCTGGCGTGGGCCCACACTCTGGGAAAGCAGCAGCTTCTGGCCCAGCTCTGGGCTGGCAGCGACCTGGGGTCTCTGCCTCCTGTCAAACAGGCCTGGATGCTGGGCTGCAGGGGTTCAGGAGGGCACAGATGCTCACTGGGCAGAGGGATGGACAAATGTTTTGGAGGGTGAGATCCCCTCAGGCAAGAGGGGCATAGCCTTTGGTTAGAGTCCTGGAAACACACAGGTTCTTGTGTGAGATACCTGCATGCTTGTACCAAGCAGCCTGCTGTCTAAGAGAAGCCCACCTCTTACTATCAAAGGATAATGATGCTAGCATAGCAAATAAGCAGTTCCAAAATCCTCAAGGCCTGCCCCTGGGTCACGAGATGTCTGTCTCTACATCCATTAAATCCACTTATTAAGGTAATACAATTTGGAATCTTTATTGCAACTTGAAGACAACAAAAAATCAAACACATTTGGGTTGAACTCTAAAACTAACAGGGCCATCAGCCTCCCATTCATTTCAGATGGATGCATTCCATCTTGTGCCAGTAAGAATGTTTAACTGGGACCTTCTACAGGCCAGGAATAAATAGAGAAGTGACCCTCAATGGCACCTTCAGACAGAAGAGAACCTTTTCTCCTTCCCATGGAAGGAATCTCTGGAGGCAGGATGATGAAGGCAAGCCAAACTTCACAAAGAGCTTTAGCTATTTTAAAAGCTGAAAGCGATTTTAAAGACTGTAACTCATTGGTAGATACAGTGACATGAGAATATTTCTGGGATACATGGATGATGCTGTCCAAATTCAGAGGGGTAAAGGCACTGTGAAAACAAAATAGAGAAAAAAAACACCTTATGGAATTAAGGTAAAAGATGCAAATGAGCTCTTTTCCAAGTACCTAGTAATCCAAGCAATTAGTACTAAACAACACTCAATCCCATGACAACAGAACTAGGTTGTCAAAGTACTATGAAACCCTGAAGTGTGCTGTAGGGGTATCCATTATAAATACCTGGGGACTTAAGGTAAAGGAAAAGAAGGGGAAAGGGAAAGGTCAGGAAAAGGCAGATTCATTTATTGTATACTACACCTTGGCATATTAAGGTATGAGATCTAACTTTTTGAATTATAGCCACAAAGCTATTGACACGGACAGCCACAGCACCTCCCACCAGTCTCCATTGCCCCAAGAATCACAACAGTCATGCAGTAAAGCAAACCCACCCTGCTCAAAAGCAAGATGATCTTCCCACCAATTTCAGTGTTACAGAAAACAGAGCAATTGCCTTGAAACACGCCTTTAAGATGCTGGAGAACAGTCCTGCGACCTAGGGCATCCTTGGAGCAGCCAAGCCATCCTACCCAGGGCCCAGTATCAGCGCAGCAAACCAATGGCACCAACCTCGGGTGTTGTAAAGGAATGTGGAACTAAATTATTGCAATAGCGACTTGGTGGAACCTGGAACAATAAACCCCCAAATTGCCAGTTACAACCCTTGGAGAAATAAAATGCAGCAGATGCTGGTGTCTGAGACAGGGACACATCCGTGAGGTCCGGGAGGATGAAGGGCGCGGGCGAAGCAGGCAGGGGGTCACCCAGTTCCCGAGGGGCGCGAAGGCAGACGTGAGATTACAGAAACAACACAAATGCAGCGACCGCACAGGGGCCGTGTCGGCACAGCGGAGCGGGCACGGGAACGATGGGGCGCCCTGTGCACCGCAGCGGGCCCCGCTCTGCCCCAGCAGCGCAGCCCGGACCCCTCGGGGCTCCCCCGGGACCGTCCGCCGGGGCGGCGGCGCAGCGCCGTTCCCTGAGCCCCGGGAGGCGCGTCCGGCCAGCCCGGCTCGGGCCGCGCTGCGAGGCGCCCCC